>CANNZV010004630.1:23-35932 GCA_947561585.1 Caprella mutica
ATAATATAAATTATATAATAAATTAATGTGCTAATTGCCTAATTCGGTACCAGTCTGTATTTTAAAGCCATTAAAATGGCGAGGTTGGACTTGCTTTATTACCTGGCTAATTCCAGTCTTTGTCTCTTCAAAGCATGCACAAATTGACTGTCAAATTCTGAAATTCAGACTGCAGGAACTGGTAAACTGTTCTCCAAGAAATCCTTCATATTGGCTGATATTGCCTATTTGCTTCTGTTCTCAGTAAAATAAATGTAAATATAAGGGGATATTAAGGATTGTTCCTGTTCGCACCCACCAGTCTGCAGAATATGGGAGATATTTCACTTATTTGGAATACCTACTCTCTAGTCTCTACGAACAATTCTGAATAAATCCCTATATTCACATTAATTTTGCTACAAACAAAATATGAGATCTCTATGAACACTTTCCAGTTTCTGCAAGTATAATCACACGTAATGATGAAAAGTTGAAAACATAGTAATTGATTAGAAAATGGTCTCTGGATAATTCAGGAGACTAATTTCAATGCCTCAATATTCGATGGAGAAACTTCACAACTTCATGCATCTTTTGCAGACTGGGTTGCATCTGTGACCCAGGCCACTGATGGCCAAGTAATAAAGCATGTCCAAACTCGCCATTTTAATGGCGAGTATATTTTGATTATTTTCCCTCAAAATATGTCTCCAAAGATCTTCAGTGACTGAAAGATTAGTTTAATAATTAATTACTTAATTTTCAAAGTAAACTTTTCTTGTATGTATACTCTTTATTATATTTTGTTGATGAATAAGATGAAACAAATATTAACAACAATCCTTTATATATTTAGAATAATATATCAAATATGATATTATTCATCAAAAAATAAATATATAGGATAGAAGGTCAACAAGAATTTCTTTTAAAACTACATCAGAGCTGCTAACAGATAAAACATATATTGAATATAAAGAAAAATCTGTCTCAAGTTCATTGATTAGTTAAAATATTTTAAGATTAGAAATAGCTAACCATGGCATTTTTGCAGGACATTTTGTTTGAAATTTTAGAAAAATAGGAGAATCTATTTCTAAGTCATGAATTTATGTAAATTATACTTCATAACTAGCTACACAGAATTGAATTATGCAAAATAGGTAGATGAAATTTGAACAATTCCAAGTAGCTAAAGCTGAGTGAGGTGCATGACTATTCCTAATCTTTTTAAATTATTTATCTGGGTGCAACATTCCAATTTTCAAACTTTTTAATTTAACAATTGCTATCAAAGAGGCAATGAAGTGACCTGGTTTCCATAACAAAAAGATTCAGCATCATTATTGATAATTGCCATATAGTGCTAGACTCAAAGAGTTCACAGATGAGATTTTCTATTCAACCATTTGATTCCAATCAAAAATATAAACCTCATTATTAGATAATTTAAAGGTGTTTATTTGTTACCTTTTCTACCTACCTTGAGAATATTGATAGCTATATCAGGTGCAGAAGTAGGTATGAGTACATACATACACATGCTAACACCTGAATGCTGACTGTAATAGACAACCAAGCTGCCATTATCCATCTGTGCTATTGTACTGCGTACTTGTTTGTTCCAGAGTCCAGTGATGTGATAGTAGGTCTGATGGAGAATAATGTTAAATAGTAGGTCTGATGGAGAATAATGTTAAATAGTAGGTCTGATGGAGAATAATGTTAAATAGTAGTGCTGTTGGAGAATATTTTTACATAGTAGTGCTGTTAGTGAATATTGTTAAATAGTAGTGCTGTTAGTGAATATTGTTAAATAGTAGTGCTGTTAGTGAATATTGTTAAATAGTAGTGCTGGAAGTGAATATTGTTAAATAGTAGTGCTGTTAGTGAATATTGTTAAATAGTAGTGCTGTTAGTGAATATTGTTAAATAGTAGTGCTGTTGGAGAATATTGTTAAATAGTAGTGCTGGAAGTGAATATTGTTAAATAGTAGTGCTGTTGGAGAATATTGTTAAATAGTAGTGCTGTTAGTGAATATTGTTAAATAGTAGTGCTGTTAGTGAATATTGTTAAATAGTAGTGCTGTTAGTGAATATTGTTAAATAGTAGTGCTGGAAGTGAATATTGTTAAATAGTAGTGCTGTTAGTGAATATTGTTAAATAGTAGTGCTGTTAGTGAATATTGTTAAATAGTAGTGCTGTTGGAGAATATTGTTAAATAGTAGTGCTGGAAGTGAATATTGTTAAATAGTAGTGCTGTTAGTGAATATTGTTAAATAGTAGTGCTGTTGCCTGTTAGTGAATATTGTTAAATAGTAGTGCTGTTAGTGAATATTGTTAAATAGTAGTGCTGTTGCCTGTTAGTGAATATTGTTAAATAGTAGTGCTGTTAGTGAATATTGTTAAATAGTAGTGCTGTTGCCTGTTAGTGAATATTGTTAAATAGTAGTGCTGTTAGTGAATATTGTTAAATAGTAGTGCTGTTAGTGAATATTGTTAAATAGTAGTGCTGTTGGAGAATATTGTTAAATAGTAGTGCTGTTTGAGAATATTGTTAAATAGTAGTGTTGTTGGAGAATATTGTTAAATAGTAGTGCTGGAAGTGAATATTGTTAAATTGTAGTGCTGTTGGAGAATATTGTTAAATAGTAGTGTTGTTGGAGAATATTGTTAAATAGTAGTGCTGGAAGTGAATATTGTTAAATTGTAGTGCTGTTGGAGAATATTGTTAAATAGTAGTGCTGTTAGTGAATATTGTTAAATAGTAGTGCTGTTAGTGAATATTGTTAAATAGTAGTGCTGTTGGAGAATATTGTTAAATAGTAGTGCTGTTGGAGAATATTGTTAAATAGTAGTGCTGTTGGAGAATATTGTTAAATAGTAGTGCTGTTAGTGAATATTGTTAAATAGTAGTGCTGTTAGTGAATATTGTTAAATAGTAGTGCTGTTAGTGAATATTGTTAAATAGTAGTGCTGTTAGTGAATATTGTTAAATAGTAGTGCTGTTAGTGAATATTGTTAAATAGTAGTGCTGTTAGTGAATATTGTTAAATAGTAGTGCTGTTAGTGAATATTGTTAAATAGTAGTGCTGTTCAGAATTTTGATGTGTTATGATTTTTCTATTTATTTTCAATAAATGTTATTTTCTAAATAATATCCTTGATAGAGTGTTAAATTGGAGGATTTTTTTTTTAAGTTTTGAAAGTAATTAATTGTGGAAAGGAGTCTACTCTCCACTTTACTTTTCATGCCCTGTTTACTCACTAACTGTTCACACTTCAGATGAATAGTTAAACTAAGCTAATATTTCTATTTATAAAAAGAGCAAGCCATTTCCACAATGTCTGACGGTTTTGATCCTTGCGAGTGCCTGTACAATCAGGCAGCGGCCATGCAGAGGCTAATCTCCATGGTGAGTGCTTCAAATTACTATTTTGAAATGATTAGGAGAACGTGGCATAACTTGGTCACTCATAGTAGTCTAAAGTTGGTGTTAACAAAAGTTATGAACTAATCTGAATTTCAAAAATTACTGATTGACCTAAAACGACCTTTGTTAAAAACTATCTTTCCGAGTACGGAGATGTTACTCCAATTTTCTCGATCACCTGTAATATATTTAATCATTCTCTGTAGTTATTCTAACTAATCCTTTTCTATTTCAGTTGAGGGAGAGTCAGAGCTATTGCACTGACACCGAGTGCACAGATGACCGTGAGTAGAACCAATCATAACTTGGATTGATAAACTTCTCATGAGTTTATTTATACCATTAATTTTTTCTTCCATCTAGATACTATATTTCGATGTTTTCATTAATAATAATATTTCTATGTAATATTCCATAAGGCTATAGATATTTTCTCGCTTATAACACTCGCATTATTTTTTCGTTCTGGCAGCACCCCTGTCTAACCTGCAAGGTCCTGAGGCTATGAACCCTGCCTTCTACATGATAGCTTTCTGGGCCTTCATTGCCATGATGCTCTTCTTTATGAGACCCGCCTCTCTCAGAGGCAACGACCGTGCTGTCGAGGGGAACGAGAAACCCGTACCCATGGGGGCAAACAACAACAACCCCCCACCCCCTCCCCCCGCCATCTAGGCATTTGAACATCTTTCCAGCACACTTTTTAACTCTTCATTAGGGTAACTTCCAAATTGTCGGTAGCTTCCACTTCTTCGGTCATGTAATAATGAATATTTAATTTTTATTCTATAGTTTTTGTTATATGACCGAAGATGTGAAACCGACCGATAATTTGGAATTGAGCTCTTATATATCCATTTCAGTTTTGATATACGAGTGCAAAGTTTCTTCATTAAATTTTATCTTCCAAATCTTTGAAAGAATATTATATTTTGTTCATCGTGTGTTCTAAGCAAGGTAGTCATGTAGAACATTAGACACAAGCGTCTCATTGGACATCTTTCAGTTACCAAAGTTTCCATTTAAGTTATTCACTTTTCCAAAATTAAATAGTAATATTTTAATCTTCTTTATAAGTTGGTTAGCTAATTGATTAGCGTATGTTCCGAGTTAGCAGACGGTTCCACATTTACGATCATATAAGAAAAGGGTATATTTAAAATTTTACTTGTTGGCTACTTGAATTGGTATCCATGATACATGTAGATATCATTTATTAGAATTGGTATCCATGATACATGTAGTTATCATTAATTTGAATTAGTATCCATGATGCATGTAGTTATCATTTATTTGAATTGGTATCCATGATACATGTAGATATCATTTATTTGAATTGGTATCCATGATACATGTAGATATCATTTATTAGAATTGGTATCCATGATACATGTAGTTATCATTAATTTGAATTAGTATCCATGATGCATGTAGTTATCATTTATTTGAATTGGTATCCATGATACATGTAGATATCATTTATTTGAATTGGTATCCATGATACATGTAGATATCATTCATTAGAATTGGTATCCAGGATACATGTAGATATCATTCATTTGAATTGGTATCCATGATACATGTAGATATCATTCATTTGAATTGGTATCCATGATACATGTAGATATCATTTATTTGAATTGGTATCCATGATACATGTAGATATCATTCATTAGAATTGGTATCCAGGATACATGTAGATATCATTCATTTGAATTGGTATCCATGATACATGTAGATATCATTCATTTGAATTGGTATCCATGATACATGTAGATATCATTTATTTGAATTGGTATCCATGATACATGTAGATATCATTCATTTGAATTGGTATCCATGATACATGTAGATATCATTTATTTGAATTGGTATCCATGATAAATGTAAATATCATTTATTTGAATTGGTATCCATGATACATGTAGATATCATTCATTTGAATTGGTATCCATGATACATGTAGATATCATTCATTAGAATTGGTATCCAGGATACATGTAATTAAAAGAACGAGTCAAAAAATACACTTTTCTATGATCGGGATTGTGGTACCGTCCAATAACTAGGAAGTCTTTTATTGCATTTCTATTCATACTATGATATCATATATTTTTTCTTCTAGTTAATCTGTTTTTTATTATTTATGGGTTTTTTATTTAATGTATTCATAAAAAGTTTGTGCTCTGTCCAGATAATATATATTCTAGATGGTGAATAATTGTAATAATGTATTTCTTCTTAAATTTTTCTATTCAAACACTTAAATTATCTTGAAACAATCATCATTCATTAACTTTTAATAAAAATCTTTGTAATAAAATAAAACATTAATTTTTTGTAAAATTTGATTTGAATTATTTAAAAATTCTGAAATATTTTATAAAAATGGATTGACTGTAAAATTTATTAAAATTTTAATTAATACCCAACTGAAGTAATAACATTCTGAATTAATTGGAACAGTATGAATCCCATATAAAATTAGAATAGGGTTTGTTACGAGTTATTGGACAGTTTCACATTTTCGGACATAAAACATAAAAATATTATCTAACATTTTAATTGGAATATTAAACTAACTAATCAAAATATTCAATTAATTTATTTCTTATATGATCGGTAATGTGGAACTGTTCGATAACTCTTCACAAACCCTATAGTTTAGTCTTTATTTCGTGTGGCACTATGGTTGCACTGTGTTAATAATAAATAATACCTAAAAATAAATAAATATATTTTACACTTACAATACCCTTTTCATTTCAGCCCCTCTGTATTTGTCTATTTAATTACATACATTTTTATGTAGCTAGCTAGGTTTTAAGGACATAATTACTCAAAAAGTTTTACACATTCGAAAACTTAATTTTTTTTTTGATATAATAAGGTTAGATAGATAACTTTTTTTAAGGAGGAATATGTTTAAAAAAATCGATATTTTTATAAAATCTAATATCCTTCTGGTGTTTCAAACTCTGATATCTTTATGTGGCAAAGTCTATATTTATTTGTATGCCTTATTGCCAGAAAATGATTATACGGAATGAATTTGAACATTATTGGAGGTTTTTTCTGATGTCCTTCCCAATGGACGGCTTTCGTCCTTTGAGACAGTTTACGTTTTCCAAACCTGCAAAGCTCATAAAAAACAATAGGGGTTAGTTAAGGGCCGTATACACGTAGGGTTTTTAAGTCTTTCCACCAGACTTTTTTCTAAGCTCCTCCTACTTTTTCCACGAGAATATAAGAAAAAACGATATAATTATTTATTTCATTTGTTATCCATGATACCTGAAATAAATAATAACTATATCGTTTTTTCTTATATTCTCGTGGAAAAAGTAGGAGGAGCTTAGCAAAAAGTCTGGTGGAAAGACTTAAAAAACCCTACGTGTGTACGGCCCTTTACCCTCGCAAAATACATTCTATGTAACATTGGTAAAGACTTACTAACTCTCTTGTTAACAACTCCTCTAAACACAGAAGGGAAATATAAAATAACGCTGTATTATCTCAATCACAATAATAATAATAATCGCAAGTAACGATTTGGTTTGAAGTTTTTACAGAAAAATGTTATATCTTGGATATTAAATTTTATTTGAAACTATTGGAATGTGTTCGTTCTGTATCTAAAAATGATTGAAAAATAATTATGAAAAGAAAGAATAATAATTGAAAAGAAGATCATAATAGTTAAAGTAGAAAAAACTAGATTGAAGATCATATTTAATGAAGATGTAAAGACATGATTGAAAAACAAAAAAACATTTTTAGGGATAAAATAACATGATTGAAATTTACAGTGGAGGAAAGAAATTTTCGTGCATATGAAAAAATGTATTTTTATGTATGTAAAAGATTTAAACTAAAACAAAATGTACATTATTAGAATAAAGATACATACTACTAAATAATAATAAGCTTGATTAATTTCTATTCCAACAGAAATGAACGCATTTTTTCATTTCACTGTTGAAATAATATTCGTACATAACTAAAAAAAACATATCTTAATCTAATAGAAGATTTAATAAAATGCACTTTATCTTTTATTGAGTTCAATAGCTACCAGGCTATTCCTGTACATTTCAATTAATGACTTGCATACATTGAGTGATATTTTGACCCATTATTATTGACTATTGTCCTCTTGCTAGTAATATTTCGCTTCTTTGCGACAACACTGTCACAACTCTAACATAGCTATTTTTCAGGAGAGGCATTTTAGTACATGTAATGTACGTACATTTAATGGTATATCGTTAGGCGTGCACGAACAATTCGTCCAAGAATTGCTTTATTTTGAATTATATTTTTTTTTTGGTTGCATTTATTTTATACATTATATTATTTATATATATTCTGCAATATAAAAGTATTTAACATTATTCGATGGTGAATATAAATGTATGGTCTTTGACTTAATTCTTATTGCCATCTTTTTATCCTGTTTGCTGGCATCAGTAAAATAATAAAAAAAAATTTTTTTAATGATATACAGGTAGGCCCCGCTTTTATTTCACCCTAGTCTTATAAAATCTGTAATAATTCCCTGGCATGTCTCGATGTTATTACAGTACATAAACATAGAAAAAGAAGACATTTTTTGTGGTGTTTATTTCACAGTAACTACAATAATCATCAATAGTAGTATTCAGATTAAGTAATTAGATGTGATATCTATTGGTTCAGAAATTAGTATTTTCTGACATAATATTTTTAACAGTGATTACCTAAATTACATATATAATAATATGCAGGTATATAATATACTACTAAAAAAGATATAAAAAATTAGCTAGATATTGATACTTTTAGTGTTACGTTTAATTATTTAAATAACGTAAACACGTCCGTGTTATTGGACTGTTTCATATTTTCGGACTTAAACTTAAACAATAATTATTTACGTCTATATATTAATTTTAGATACTCATAATTCATTAATTAATGCAAAATATTAAACGAGGTAAATAACTAAAAATACAGTCAACTCGTTTAGCATATTTAATTTTATAACTGTAATCGATAGGTAACATTTTTAAGTATTAATTAATTCATATACAGCTTAAATCACTATTATTTTATTGTATATTTACACCTGCCTATTAATGTAATAATGAAAAATAATATAAATATATTCCAAAAAACACTTTAAAATACAAAATAAAGCCATTCGTGGACGAATTGTCCGTGGACGAATTGTCCGTGGACGAAATGTCCGTGGACGAATTGTCCGTGGACAAAATGTCCGTGGACGAGATGTCCCGTGCCTCTCTAGCGGTACATTTTCGAGCTATGATTGTGAAACTTTTACCAAATAAATTAGTATTTTATGATTTATATGTCTATATGGATAACTTTAGTATACATGTTTTTGTGTTTATGACGTTATTCCTGCAAACAATCGCTTTGTTGGTACTCTTTTCCCAATTTAATCTTCCCTGTATCGCCATAAATTTTCGACTGTGTTCAAGTCTGGGAACTGACTTGGCTACTGCAAGACACAAACGAGAAAATGGTTTGTTGAAAATAACGTTGATGTCTTGCAATGGCCAAGTCAGTCCCCAGACTTGAACCCAATGCGGAAATTTATGTCGATAGTTGAAAATTCAAAACATGAAAAGGCCACCAACAAATATCAAGAACTTGAAGATAATTTACCAAGAAAATTGACATAGAATGCCACTCAATTGAGATGTACAGGGAGAGACTTAGGAACTCAATATAAGATATGCTCAAAATATTGAATTGAAATAATGTGTTCTTTATAGTTTTGTGAAGATACTTCTTTTAGATTGTTAAAACGAAAAAAATTAAGAAGATTAGTCAATTCTCTATAAATATTATCTAGCAGAACTGAATGCATTTTTCTGTCGAAAAAATCATTTAAAGTAGTAGGAATATTTGCATATATTTTACTACAGTACCTGTTGTTCATCCATTGAAAATTACATTAATATAATGGGTTTCTATATAAATGCAAGTATACGTATTATTAACACATATATACTAGTTTAACTAAAAAAATTTTAACTCAAGATGCTCTCTCTATGTTCTCATGATGCTCTCTCTATGTTCTCATGATGCTCTCTCTATGTTCTCATGATACTCCATCTATGTTCTCATGATGCTCCCTCTCTGTTCTCATGATGCTTCCTCTATGTTCTCATGATGCTCCCTCTATGTTCTCATGATGCTCTCTCTATGTTCTCATGATGCTCTCTCTATGTTCTCATGATGCTCTTTCTATGTTCTCATGATGCTCTCTCTATGTTCTCATGATGCTCTCTCTATGTTCTCATGATGCTCTTTCTATGTTCTCATGATACTCCATCTATGTTCTCATGATGCTCCCTCACTGTTCTCATGATGCTCCTTCTATGTTCTCATGATGCTCCCTCTATGTTCTCATGATGCTCTCTATGTTCTCATGATGCTCTCTCTATGTTCTCATGATGCTCCCTCTATGTTCTCATGATGCTCTCTCTATGTTCTCATGATGCTCCCTCTATGTTCTCATGATGCTCTCTATGTTCTCATGATGCTCCCTCTATGTTCTCATGATGCTCCCTCTATGTTCTCATGATGCTCTCTCTATGTTCTCATGATGCTCTCTCTATGTTCTCATGATGCTCTCTCTATGTACTCATGATGCTCTCTCTATGTTCTCATGATGCTCTCTCTATGTTCTCATGATGCTCTCTCTATGTACTCATGATGCTCTCTCTATGTTCTCATGATGCTCCCTCTATGTTCTCATGATGCTCTCTCTATGTTCTCATGATGCTCTCTCTATGTTCTCATGATGCTCTCTCTATGTTCTCATGATGCTCCCTCTATGTTCTCATGATGCTCCCTCTATGTTCTCATGATGCTCTCTCTATGTTCTCATGATGCTCTCTCTATGTTCTCATGATGCTCTCTCTATGTTCTCATGATGCTCTCTCTATGTTCTCATGATGCTCTCTCTATGTTCTCATGATGCTCCCTCTATGTTCTCATGATGCTCTCTCTACGTTTTCATGATGCTCTCTCTATGTTCTCATGATGCTCCCTCTATGTTCTCATGATGCTCTCTCTATGTTCTCATGATGCTCTCTCTATGTTCTCATGATGCTCCCTCTATGTTCTCATGATGCTCCCTCTATGTTCTCATGATGCTCCCTCTATGTTCTCATGATGCTCCCTCTATGTTCTCATGATGCTCTCTCTATGTTCTTATGATGCTCTCTCTATGTTCTCATGATGCTCTCTCTATGTTCTCATGATGCTCTCTCTATGTTCTCATGATGCTCCCTCTATGTTCTCATGATGCTCTCTCTATGTTCTCATGATGCTCTCTTTATGTTATCATGATGCTCTCTCTATGTTCTCATGATGCTCTCTCTATGTTCTCATAATGCTCTCTCTATGTTCTCATGATGCTCCCTCTATGATTACGGACAGAGACTGACACGACTATACTTTTATTAAAGCATAGAAGAAAAAGTAAAGATTCCGATAGGAATAATTATAACAGAATCTATTTAACAAGTTTATTCTGTTTTCATATACAAAATGATTCCAATGTTTTTTTTTAATATTATCTAAATTAGAACATCAAAGGCCAAAGACTTCCCCACCCACTAACATCTAGATAAACTGTTTCAAAAATAGTCCACCAATCACCCCCAGACGATCTTGTTTCTGACAATTTGTTCTCTTTTCCCCTGTGTGAACATGAATACTCCAATTGAAGCCTTAGTTCAGGCAAAGGCATTCATTCTACCCTCAGTAGGAGAAGAGCTCTGGTAGGTAGAGGACGTGAGCAGCTACGCCACCTTTCGACACTTACCGTTCAAGCGAGCACTGAAATAGACGTTAGACCATGAAGAAGTGTCTCTTTTTCACTTTCTGTGGGCTGTTGAGTCTCTGTTACGAAGGGTTCCTACCTCCTGTAGAAGGAGTCATCCTAAATACTTCTGCAGGTCTCATCGAAGGGCGCGAATTCGTTTTACCTGACGAATCTTCAGGTCAGATGTTCCTAGGTGTGCGATATGCTGAGGCCCCTATCGGCGATAGGAGGTTCAAGGTACGTAAACTTTTAAATGAGGATGAGTTCTGGGTTATAGAACAGTTCTACATTTACGATCAAAAGAATGTATACTTTAAATTGGTATCCATGATACCTGCAGCTATTTATTATTTTAAGTCGTAATTTTTATTGGTATGCATGATACCTTCCGGTATCATGCATACCAATTATTATTCTTATTTAAAGTATATAGTTTTTGTAATATTATAAAAAATGTAAGTGCTAGAATTAGGGTTGTGACAATATGCTTTTAAATCATAATATTCAGAATAGAAATGGTATCGAATTCTATATACCGCTGGCTTAAAACCATTCAATACTCTTTAATCCTCTCTGTCTAACAAATTTTCAGGATCTATTATTTAAAAGCATATTATAACAACCCTAATTATTTTTATCAGGATTCTTCACTTGAAAATTTTCCTAATTAAGTAGTAGTAATGTAAATACCTATTGTTTGTCCATTACCAATTAACAATATATATAAAACTTTACTGGGTGAGATAATAAAGGCTTTTATCAACAATTGATCACGAATCAATAATGTTGTATATTGATAATGTTAATTAAACATATTTTCACAGTGAAATACTAATAACAGGTGTCATGGAATATAACCGTTACTAGAACGGAAAGAAAAGTTTGAAAATTAATAATGAATAATATAGAAGGAGTTTGTGGATATTCTGACAGACAGATTTCAAATTTTGTTGCTTGTTAGTTTCCGTATTGCGGTTAGGAAAATTCGACCACGGAAAATTCGTCCGTGCAGTTCATTTTTCTTAAATAAGATGAAGAATTAATTCTATGTAATATATGTTATTTATAATTAACAATTTCAAATAAAAAACCTAATCAAACATTTAAATCTAACAGCTGGACTTTTCAGTGATGCAAAACATGGACAATATTTGTCAAAAAATTATCTGTATCATTCGTATTGCAATAGTAGCTTTATTTATAGTTTTTTTCCGTCATTATCTCGATATTTTGGCCATTTGAATTATTTTAGGTTGGGTTAACTCTTCTTCATTTATCCACGCTTGGATTTGTTACCAAATATTAGGATGCTCTAATCACCTAATATAACAAATTAAGTATACTAGTACAGTACCTGTTATTGAATCGAAATTATATTCGAATGAAATTATGTATTATGGATAAACATATTCTGATTAAACAAAAAAAATCTCAAAAGCCAAAACATCATTTTTTTTTTAATAATTAGTGTCAATTATCATTGCAGCCCGTAGTCATGATACTGCCACAAATGATTTATTTCTCCTTTTAATATGTATTTCTTAATACAAAGTGTGACACACGGACAGCAAGTGGTGAGTCAGTGGCATAGAGTTATGATAAACTACTCTACAGTATGGGCCACAAAAATGTTTCTTCTTTTTCTTTCAATTACTTATAAATCGTTAACCAATTGACGACAAAACTGTATCTTGGTCTCTTTTTCTCCGCCTTTTATTGTACTATTAACTGGTAGAAACTATTTTTAACTGATGGACATAGTTTAAGAACAGGTAAGCAAAGAGCGAGGGTGATTATTTTTGCCACTGACCAAGTGGTGAGTCAGTGGCCAAAATAATATCGCGTCTTGCAAGACGCTAAAATCCTTATTTTTGGGTCACGTGACTGGCAATCTAGCGTCAGTTTAATGGAGAAATGATATAACTGAAACAAAATAAGGTTTTACACCGTCTTCCTTAGCGTCCTGCAATCTCTGCAACACTTCCTCTCTCTAGAGTAGTTTATCATAACTCTATGACGGACGGACAGACGGACGCGGCTCTTATTATAGTATAGATTAAATACATTACATTACACACATTAAACTAATTTATATGAAAACATTTATTCTCCATTTGAATTAATTATTTTGCGTCGAATGGACAAAATTTTCCGTGGATAATTTTTTCGTGAACGAATTTTCCGCGGATAATTTTTTCGTGACCGAATTTTCCGTGGATAATATTTTCGTGAACGAGTTTTCCGGCCACACTCCGAATTTTATGAGTTGACTGTACAGATTCAAGTCTGGATTCTAAATGTTCACATTTTCTTTTTTTCTGTGGAGTGTCGCCTCGTTCATATTGAATTACTTTAACTTTTGCTAATACTTCTTCTAGAAGATCCAATAGTAACTTTCTCAAATTTTGGTGAGAGTTAGTACCTAATATATATATTTATTGCGCTCTGAAAAGCTTTGAGCCGCTTCGTTCTTGCGTTTTTTTTAACGCTGGAGAAAATTCCTACAGCGATAAAAGAAAAAAAAAACGCAAGTGTGAACCCATTTTATGAAGAGTTTTTTTTACCGCGGTGTTAAAAAAACGCATGTGTAAAGCGGGTAACATTTCGTCAGACTTTGAATGAACATTCCACAATTGGATAGAAAACAACGACCTACTTTTCTTTTTCTAAATCATATTCATTTTCCAATTTACGTAATGATCAATTACGTAATGGAAATAATTCATATAAAAACAATATATAATTTATTATACCTATCACCAACGGGAATAATTAATTTTATAAAAATAGCAATAAATGATGAGTGAAGAAATTTCTATCTCGTAATGGAAATAATCAATAATTATTCGTATAAAAATAATGTGCATATTCATTTTTTAAGTTAAGAAGCCTGATAATAAGCGTTAGTGTGGAGATTGTCCGGTCACGAAAATGTGGAACTGTTCGATAACTCATAATTTACCCTATCTAGCAAAGCATATAACTAGGGTTGTGACAATATGCACTTAAAATCATAGATCCCGCAAAATATTATAGACAAAACTATCTGAAATGGTATCGAATACTATACACCGCTGGTGTAGAACCATTCAACACTCTTTAATTCTATAAATATTCTCGAGATTATAATTTTAAACGCATATTGTCACAACCCTACATATTAGTAATGTATTTAATATACAAAAAAAAAACATCGCACAGGTAACACTGAAAACGTTAACACTCTATGAACTACTGTGACTTATATGACCTCTCTCTAGTGATGTATTTTGCGAGATTTTTTCTTTTTTTGAGATATTTTTCTCAAACGACCTTACAATAGTGAAGCACAATCGTGAATATTTTATATGAAACAAATATTATAATAAATTTCATTTTTGTTACCTTCACAGATTGCGGAAGGTAATTTTTCGTGCGGCATTTATTTATTTTATTGTTATTCGCATAACTCTAAAATTATTCAACCAAATTGTCTGAAACTTGGTGGGACGGTTGGCCATTATCCAGGACCCTATTGATTAGATTTTGGGAGCATTCGGGTCATAACACAGAGAATAAGTTTACTCATATCTAATGGGTCACCAATTTATGCTTTGAATCAATTTATTACGTGAGTTGGTTGTACTTTATTCATGTTTTCACGTGTGTTGAAACAACTATGACGTGGTGTGTCATCAAACATTAGTTAATTCAATTCATTTTATAGATTGAATCAACTTACTATGAGAGTTAAAAGTTACTTTTTTGAGAATTTTAAAGTATGTTGAAACAACTATGACAGAGTGTATTGTAGTTACTCACAAAGACTGTTAATTCAATGTATCTGGTGTATAAATTAACTTGCTATGAGAGTTGGTGCTAGTTTTTTTAATTTTAAGAGTGAGTCAAAACGACTGTTTTGTTTTAACCCACGTCAATTTAACTACTTTTAAGTAGTACCTGCAACTCACCACTTAAGTAGGCGCAAAATCAACCCATTCATATGAGTCAAAACAAATCAAATTTGATTTGATTCAACTAATCCTTTCTCTGTGTGTATAATCACCATATATATATAATACCAATCGCATAACAGTACAATCACCATAAATATAATACCAATCGCATAACAGTATAATCACCATAAATATAGTACCAATCGCTTAACAGTATAATCACCATAAATATAGTACCAATCGCTTAACAGTACAATCACCATATATATAATACCAATCGCATAACAGTATAATCACCATAAATATAGTACCAATCGCTTAACAGTACAATCACCATATATATAATACCAATCGCTTAACAGTATAATCACCATAAATATAATATCAATCGCTTAACAGTACAATCACCATATATATAATACCAATCGCTTAACAGTACAATCACCATATATATAGTACCAATCGCTTAACAGTACAATCACCATAAATATAATACCAATCGCTTAACAGTACAATCACCATAAATATAATACCAATCGCTTAACAGTATAATCACCATATATAATACCAATCGCTTAACAGTATAATCACCATATATAAAATACCAATCGCTTAACATCGGTACTTTTCCACCGATAGCGCCACACGTTCGTTCTACATGAAAGTATCAATTAAGTTTAAAAGTTTTCTCTTCAAGTGTTAAGTACTCAAGTTTTTCCAATATATCGAATGAGTGACTGTGCTTCGAAAACCAATATGGCTCTTTTACCTCCTGTCCCTTATCAACATGATGATATTTAGCGAAATAGATACACACTGATTGAAATAAGTGAGTTACGTAATTCCGACCATAACGCAATTTTGAACATTTGTTACTTCTAATATAGTTATACTATATGATGGGCACTCGTAGAGCGCATAACTTCGTCATCGTTTATATGACCTGTTCGCTCCCAAAATTTAACCAGGTGGTTCCTGGATAATGACCAATCGTTCCATCAAATTTCAGGCAATTTGGTTCCATACTTTTGAGTTATGCGAATAAAAATATTACAAATATCTATACTAATAATTACCTTAGAGTGTTTGTTTATTTGGTGTCCGCTTTTACACTACGGGTATTAAACATGAAGAATGTAACTATGATACGCACGGGAAAATATTGACTTGGTATTTAAATTCCCCTGTTTTTATTTAATTTTTAAGTGTTTTTATCTATGAAAAAAGTATCAGTTTATGCAGAAAAATAAATTTTATTCGAGTTCACTGAAAATGACTTACAATGGGTAATAAATTACTATTGAACACCCATTATTTTTAACGGGCAAATACACTATAGTATACTAATAATTTCCCTCGTGTGTTTATTCATTTATTTGGTGTCCGCTTTCACTCGACGTGTATTAAACACGAAGAATGTAACTATGATACGCACCTGAATATATATATAGGAAATTTAAATTCTTTTGATTTAATTCAATTTCTGTATATGAATTTTATCTATTAAAATATAGTATCAGATTACGTAGGAAAATAAATTTTACTTGATTTCAATTCAATAAAATAACCGAACAACGGGCAATAAATTACTATTGAGGACCCGTTATTTTTAACGGGCAAATACACTAGTAAATAAATAAATGCCGTCAAAAATATAACCTTCCGAAATCTTCGAAGGTAACTGTATATAATTGGTATCCATGATACCGGCAATAAATCTAGAAAATCTTCGCAAATAGGGCAAAGTCAACTTATATCGTTTTCTATATTTAAGTATAGAAAATACTTCATAACTCATTAATTTTACAGTAACTTTAGCCTCTCTCTGTTTTAATCATTTTAGACAAATGGTTGGCTACTCAATCTGTTTTTAGATATAAAATATTCTAGATATAATTAAAGCAATATAAAATGTAAACTATTCTTGATCATGCAGTTTAAATATGAAAAAAAATCTTAGAAATGGCAATTAAAATTTTTCGCATAAATTTTCACAAACCAAATATTATAATAAATTAATTCATCAAAACTTTATAATATTCAATATATAGTATCTAAGCTGTGATAATTATTTCAATCTGCCTAAAAAACTTTTAATTGAACAGGTATTGGATACATTAAAAAAAAGTATTCTTATTATAAGTTTTTTAGTTCGAATAAATGCCCCACCTCGGTTAGAACACCGGCAACATTTCTAATTTCTCAGGAGAATCAAATAGTTACCGAAGTGATGACCCTAAAGCAGTCGATACCTACTAATAATAACGATACTAATCTAGCTGATATATATACCATAAAAGTTATAATTGACTTTATAAGTAAGGGCATCTAACTTATAGATTGGATATAGAGTATATATTAGCTACAGATATTAAGAAGTCGATACAATCTTTACATCAGTAACAATTATTGCATTTAAAATTAATAGAATCGATCCTATTATTTACTTTAAAATTTATTTATTAATTTTAGGAATGGAATCAACGAATAATCATAATAACACTTTGTAATGTAATATAACTAAACTAAATAAATGATTAGTTTACTGGTAGGTATATCCACAATATATGTTAGATACCACTATGTCTAGTAGCTATTCAAGACTAGTATAGCAGTGGTACTTCAGTAAAGTGTACCATTCATGTATGTCTGTCTATTCATTGATTTACTTCAGTGACTCACGGGTATTTTTTAATTCACTAGCACATCAAGTGATTTAAATTACAGTCTATAGTTATTCGTATGCACTTATATGCAATTCGATATCAAGTATATGCAATAATAATCCAGTGCCATATTTCCCCAGTTCAAAGCCTTTATTCTGATTCAAAACATGTTTTCTACATCGCTCAATATTTTGTCAAAACAGATTAGTCGACGGAAATTATTATTGAGAGATAACGTGTGGTGAATTACGGGGAGACGTGTGGTGAAATACGGAGAAAGATAACGTGTGGTGAATTACGGGGAGACGTGTGGTGAAATACGGGGAGAGATAACGTGTGGTGAATTACGGGAGAACCTGTGGTGAAATATGGAAAGAGATAACGGGTGGTGAAATACATGGAGAGGTAACGTGTGGTAAAATACGGGGAAAGATAACGTGGGGTAAATTACGTGGAAAGGTAACGTGTGGTAAAATACGGGGATATATAACGTGTGGTAGAATACGGGGATATATAACGTGTGGTAAAATACGGGGATATATGACGTGTGGTTAAATATGAAGGGAGGCAACGTGTGGTGAAATTCGGGGGGAGGCAACGTGTGGAGAAATACGGGGAGAGGTAACATGTGGTAAATACGGGGAGAGGAAACATGTGGTAAATACGGGGAGAAGTAACTACGAAGGGAGGCAACGTATGGTAAAATACGGAAGGAGGCAACGTGTGGTAAAATTCGGGGGGAGGCAACGTGTGGTGAAATTCGGGGGGAGATAACGTGTGGAGAAATATGAGAATAAAAATGTATATTGAATTATGGGTAATGGAACGTGTGAGATGTAAAGATGTTTTGCTCATAGATTTCTCTAAAAAATTAATTCTTTCGAATGCAATCATTATTTTGTGAATTATTCAAATCCCGAAATCTTTTCAGCACCCAATACCCGCGAAAAGATGGCACGGAGTATACGACGCTACGCAATTTGGGCCAGCGTGCTACCAGCCTAACATGTCTGATATTTGGGTGATATCGCACCAGAAGAACGACTACCCGAAAGAGAGGGATCATCACCAGGCGGAGGAGAGGACTACAAACGGACCTTGGTACCTCATCCAAGACTACATGAGAGACATTAGTGAGGACTGCCTATCTTTGAACATCTACATACCAAAGGTGAGGATTGCAGGACAAAAACTCTTCGTGCAAAAAGATGGTCAAAAACCCTGTAAAATATGCATTTTGACACTATCGATACAACCTAGGGGTTTGAATAGTGGTAGAGATAACATAATCGAATAAATCAACTCCCATTACAGATGAAACAGTTTGCTAAAATAGTCCGAATAAAACAAACCACTCGAAAGTCTCAATGGATGCGGGAAACGCCAAGCAACAGGATAAGTCCGCCCCTCCTTAGAAACCGTAAAACTTCAGATTCACTTCCCACTAATGGAGAGAATGACTCAGTTTGGGCGAAAGAGAATGAATACAGGGAAGAAACAGTGTGGACAGTGGCAGAAGATGACAAGCTACCTGTGATGGTCTACATCCATGGAGGATCCTACTTTGGAAATGCTGGTGAACTTTATCCTGGGGAAAAACTTGCTTCTAGTGGAATGATCGTAGTTACATTGAACTACCGACTTGGAGCTTTTGGTAAGTAAAAAGTATGCCCTAAGTAAAGTCAGATTAAGAGTCGATTCCTCTTTACATAAGAAGTATAACGTCAAATAAAGACAATTAGAAGTATATCTATTTAAAGAGAATAGTAGAATTAGGATAATTAAGAGTAACTAATTTTTTTATATAGACCACGGACATGCACTAACCATTACTCCACAAAATTCCTAAATATAATAAAATTGAAATATAAATTTTAATTTCTTTGAATTGTAGTCAATTTTGGTTTGTAGTCACACAATTTGTCGGTTGTTATTTTGACATTATAAAATGGATTTCCATTCATTTTTATCACTTCCATTCATGTATTTTTTATTATTTATTCTAAATGTAATTGCTAAGTTAGATATTGCAGTTACCTCTAATTAGTAGAGAGGAAAACTACTTGACTTTTATTAATAGACCGCACATCGCATCACAAGTTACGAAGCTATCAACATACTCTGCATGATGCTTACACTATCTATCAGATGATGTCAGCCTATTCAAAGTAACCAATAAATCAGATAGCTATTTAGTTAAGGCAGACCTCCCTAGATGTAGAACACTAACGATTCTCTTCATTCAGCACCTAGTGTTTGATTGCCAAAGCTCAGTGTAAACAATCGACACCTAGAAACATTAATGGTTACTAAGAAGCTTTCATTGCTTATCTTGCCACGTGGTAATTACGTGATCATTTCGAACATATGTGAGGGTTTGATAGAGTGAGGCAAAATTCATTGTTGAATTTGGAGATGCATGTATATGATTATCTAATATATTGTTTGACATTTTGTTTTTTGTTTATAGCATCTAAAATCTTATTGGATGCAGTGCACATCATTCTCCATACTTTTCGATCATTGATTCAGTTAGTGCGAGCATTTTTTACATCTCTTTAATTAATAATTAGTCTAATGTTTTTCTTCTCTCTTTCCCGTCATATTACTAAAAAAAATATGGGACACTCAGAAATGACAACACAAAAGCCAAAAATGGGCCCACATGTACTAAATTCCGACTAGCCAGGTCACTCCAGGCTGGCCAGTAACCACTCTTTCACACAGGGTATATACTATATATCCCAATGAGTCAGTGCGGGACTATCATTTCGTTCGTTCTTCCAATGTTTTGACTAAGTTCTATTTATTACTGGTTCAGGTTTCTTGTCAACTGGTGACTCTGCCGCAAGAGGTAATTGGGGTTTGTTAGACCAAATGACAGCTCTGAAGTGGGTAAAGCATCACATTGCCAGCTTCGGAGGTGACCCCCAAAAAGTGTTGCTTGCTGGTAATTCTGCCGGAGCTTCTTCAGTGGTACTGCAGTTAATGTCTCCAAGAACTGAAGGTGATGAAGATACCAGTGTCATTTAAGTATAAAAAGTATGGTATTTTGATCGCCGAATCATATCCAAAGCTTCATCCTAGGAATGCCTTATGCTTATTTAAAAAAGTAAATGATTTATACTAGTTCTAATGTTCAATAAAATTTAATGGCTTAGTACAAATTATACTCATATTAATCTAAACATAGATATGAAAATAAAATAATGATAAGTGACCTTGCTTTAATTATTTAAAACACATTTCAGGTTTGTTCTCACGTGTAGCGGTCATGTCTGGCAGCAGTTTGGCACCTTGGGCAGTTCAGGAAAATCCTTTGAAGTTCGCTAAGATTCTAGCGAGAACTTTAAATTGCAACACACACGATAATCACGAGTTGGTCAGGTGCTTAAGAACGGCTCCTGCTAAGGATATCATGGAGGTGGGATTGAATTCTAGAGTGTAGAGAGGTAATAGAAATTTGAAAAATAATGAAAGTTCGTATACAACTTTTTTCATATAGGTAGCAAACTTCATCTTTTGGATAAAATTTAGCGATGTATAGAAATGTAAACCGTCGCTCCAGAATGAATGATCGCTCTCTTTTCAACAGAAAGTAGCTCCGTATTTATCAGACGTTTTATGGGTCTCTTTTGCTGCAACAGTAGAATCAGAATGGAGTTCAAGAGCATTTCTACCATTCCATCCGTCAGTAGTTTTTAAAAATAGGAATTTAAACAGACGTCTTCCCGTTTTGTATACCTCTACTAAAGACGAAGTTACCATTTGGTGGAGATCAGGCGAGTTGAAACTAAAATAATAGTAATATGATATTAAGTGAGCAGGAGTTGATAGTATCATGTTCCACTATTGCAGAACCTGACAGCTTGAAAGTGTCACAGATAGAGGGTTGGATTGCCAACATTATGAAGACGATATACGGCTCGTTAAATTTGAGTTCTGCAAACATGGCTGCCATCACACTTTCTGTGACTGCAGAGTACCTTTATAGTTTAGGTTACAAGCCATCCAAGGAAAGACCTAAGGAGCCTGCTTGGGATTCTTTTCAACTCTCTAATTCAATATTCGGAGATAATTCCCCGAAAAGATCAGATGATTGCACCGCCCCGGTCAACGTGACAGCTAGAGTAAATGAAATCTTATTTATATTCTTTTGGTAAATAAGAATTTAACCATTTTAAAGCAAGTGATTCTTTATATTTTATTAATTCAGGTGTAAACTTTCAGTTGATATCGGACTTGGGTCTACTGATTCCAGGTTTGAGAGAAGCAAACTACTTGAGCCAAATTACTAAAGTCTACATGGGACGTTTCTCGTTTGTGTCTCCTGACGATATAAAATTAAAACAACAGCCCTGGATTGGTGAGATTATGAATATCTGATATGTTGTATAGTTTAGCATATATATTAAAATCCAGTCCTTTCTCTCAATATTCGCATCATTTATTTATAGGAGCGTATCACGAGCATGAGCTCCAATATTTGTTCGGCTTGCCATTTTGGGATTTGGAGAACACCTTGCAGAATCCGGTCAACAAGAACTACTCCTTAACAATTATGAATATGTTTAGACAGTTTGCAGATACAGGGTAGGTTCACAAATTAAATTAGTGATTCCTTATTTGATGAATATATTACAAATTAGCAATATTTTATACGAACTAAGCAAATTTATGTCCACTATTAACAATTTTATATGATCAAATATATCAAAATTTCACTTTTCGCACGACAGAATATTTTCCTAATTTATTCCAATTTTATAGGAAATGGAAAGATTTGAATTAATCTGTCCAAGAACTTTTATAGTTAAATTAAACATCGAAATTTCACAAAAAGATCCACTTTAATTTATCAAATGGTTTTTAAAATCTCAAAACAAGTAATGGTATCAACTTTCAATTTTTATTTTATTGCATAAAAGATGAATATTCTTTAAAGATTTTTGGTATTGGTTTCTTCGTCATATGACATTTCAGAGTACCTAAGCTACCAGGTAGCTCACCAGTTTGGCCAGAATATTCCAGACCTGGGGACGGTGTGGTTGATATCAACAAAGACATTGGAGTGATATACAACCACCTCATGGACAAGTCAGTTACTATAGAATCGATGAAAGAAGGCATGGAAATAAAGAATTAAACTAGGTTATATTATTGTAGACTGTAGAGGGACTTTACGTTTAATTCTTGGAGTGATTTTATGTTTAATTTTTGATGAGGGACTTCATGTTTCATTCTTGGAGAGGGACTTTATGTTTAATTCTTGAAGAGTACTCTATGTTCAATGTTGGAGAGGGACTAAATGTTTTATTCTTTGAGAGGGACTTTATATTTAATTCTTTGAGTGATTTTATATTTAATTCGTAGAGAAGGACTTTATGTTTAATTCTTGAAGAGGAACTTTTATGATTAATTCTTGGAGAGGGACTTTATGTTTAACTTGGGAGGGACATTATGTTTAGTTATTGGAAGGGGACGGGGGGAGCTTAATGTTTAATTCCTGTGGGAGATATCTTATGTTTAATTCTTGGAATGCCTATCACTTAACTTTGGTATATATTTTGATTAAAATCAATTAATTTTTATTACACACTGCTACCTGTGGGAGCTTTATGAATTAACTCCGTTCATGTATAATCCTACATTTGCATGATTGAAGTACTACATGACGGTCTTTCGACCCTTTCACTCTTTCCAGGCTGGCTTTCTGGACTAAATTCATTCCACTGTTAACGAAGTGGGAAATCATAGACGTAGAAAAGAGAGTCACTTCAAGCTCCGGAACATCGCATTACGTCAGTCACTTCTGCATAGTCACGACACTATCGTGTTCACTTTATGTTAGAAGAGCTAGTTCCGTTAGATAGTGAGTCGAAAGTAGATACTTTATAGATTAGTGGTATTATTCACTATCTAAGTACAAATTAATATTTTGGTTGTTTAGAAAATATAGATAGGGACGCTTAAGTCTTGCCATATCAGTTGGAAGGACGTGAGAGTTACAGTAAAGGCTTTTTCACACAGTCAGGGATCCGTCCGGAACGTCTCTGGTCCGTCTCCTCTCAGTGATTCAGTACCAGTGAAAAAATATCGTTACATTAATTTAAACGGACTTATTCACACAGTAACGGATCCTCTCAGTGATGAGAAGTCACTGGCCGGAGACGTCCCGGACGTGAAGCAGCCTTAATACTCAGTATATTTGCCACCAGTTAATATATAGGTACAGTATATTCGTGTCCGGACAATTCGTGGCAGGGAAAATTCATCGCGGTCAATTTTTTATATTATTTTGTCTATACTCGTATATATATATTCAATTTATATATATTTTTATAGATTTACATTAATTCAACACAATTTTTTACCAATCTTGTAAATTCTTCGAATCACATCAATAAATTTTGAGTTGGTTTGATCTGAGGTTTTTAGGTTTGTATAAATTACTCATATTGGTGATACCAAGTATTGATATTATTTTATTAATTAATAGTTTTGATTCATTTCTAATGTTAAATAATTTATTTCAAAAAGTGGAATAATTATTTCAGAATAATGGATGAAGGCTATTGTAGATACCAAGATTTGTACATATTGTATCATTTATTACTTGGAAGATATCTTGGCGAAATTAAATAAATTTATATGAAATATGGCGATGAATTGTCCTCGCGCCATTGTCCTAGCACCCAGTATATTATACAGAAAGTAATGATATTAATATCTTTTGATATAGGATTTTAGATACACCAATCATATATGTACTTTCATATGATCTAACAGATTACCTAATTGTTGTTAGCGAACTGGTTTTTATTGCTGATGGTGTGCCATATTGGAATTCTAAGTCCTTTTTCTCTGTATCTAAAATGTCTTCCATTGCATCCTTTAAAATGTAAATTTTAATTTAAGACTCGCAATTTAGCTAGGTTTATATATTTATATTTTCTTAAATTTTTCACGATTTATTGTTATAAAAAGGGCTGGGACAATATGCTCTTAAAATCATAGATCCCGAAAATATTATAGACGGTGAGAATTAAACACTATTGAATCGTT
Source organism: Caprella mutica (assembly GCA_947561585.1). NCBI lineage: Eukaryota > Metazoa > Arthropoda > Malacostraca > Amphipoda > Caprellidae > Caprella > Caprella mutica. The sequence goes on from CANNZV010004630.1 coordinate 24,950, forward strand.
CTAAACCAGCGGTATATCTTTCTATTCGAAAGCTTGATATCTGAAAAAACCTTCAACGCAGAGTTTAAATAACCTCTATTATCAGCGGTATATAGTATTCGATACCATTTCATTTCGTTCCGTCTATGATATTCTTGGAATCTATGATTTTAAGAGCATATTGTCACAGCCCTCGTTATAAATGACACATTTCAGGAGAATGTTATTCGAAATTAGCTAGGTAAGTTTATAGTTATTTTGTGGAAATTTTGGAACTTTTTACCTATTTTTTCTCCATTCATTTTAATCTTTATCGTGCAGCATACCAGGGATTCAGGGAATAAATTGAACTTCCTACACAATATAGCTAATTCCTTAATGTGTATATTAAAATAATTTCTAATAAATTTTTATATCATATTGAAATTATTTTTATAGTTTTACATTTTGTTAATTTATTTTTATTTTCTAACGATAGGACGAAATGTGTGTCTGATTTTTCATGTAAAGATACCTATTTTAGCGGTTTCTTCAGATCAAAAATCTTTTTATGTTTTCATTTGGAAATGTACAGATATAAATTAAATATATTTAATGTACATGTACCTATAATCTATATGCATTGGAACTCCTTTATAGTGAACCCCAACTAGATCACTATAGTGGATATAAGACATGAATAGAAAACTGGACTTTTCATGGCAGACTACAGAAAATATTTTGTCATTTTGAAATAAATTCATTATACAGGGTATTTAATTTCTCAGAACTCTAGAAACCAGGATGGTTCAATTACACATGACATGACTTCATTATAGAGGAGTTGTACTGGTAGAACTCCTGTTTCATTAAATATAACTAATTTACTATACATAGAGTTGCATAAAAAAGTTGTAGTCATTTGTGGCAGACTAAACTAAATATTTTCACCACAGAGGTAAGTTCACTATACAGGAGTTCATTATAGAGGAGTTCTACTGTATTATTGAATGTGTTCCTATTAACAAATATTTGGTGTATGAAGACACTACGGTCAAAGGTTTATTGTTCATAAGTCATTAATTATAATCAGAAATTGTATTACTATTTTCTCAATAGTGGACTAAATAAGTAAGTGATGTAGATAACAGTGTATTTTTTTACTTCATTACCAATATTGAATATTTCTTGAGTGTACCTATAAGTGTTATTAGTTACCCCTTATACATCTTCACATTTAGTGTCAATTCCAAATAGAATATTTAAAAAGTAAATACCCAATATGCAATTTATGTTTTACTTCATCCCATATCAGAGCAAATGTTATTGAAACATTCAATAGATAAAATTCAATGTTGTTGTAATAAGAGTAATGAAATTTTGTTTCAGATCACAATTTTTATTTTTGGTAGAGAATTTACTAACATGAGTAATAAACTAAAAAGTGTTTGGATCAATCATAACGAAATAAAAAGTACATTTTATAAAAATTGTCCAACATTAGAAACATTTAAAATGACTCATTTGGAATTTGAAACCTATTTAATATCAAACTGTGTTTTGTTAGAGATGATTATGCTTTATGATCTAAATTAACTTGAACGTGAATTCTTTATAATATCCTTGTATTATAAAGACAGACTAAGTACATTGAAAAATGAAAAAAATTCTTTTTAAAATAATCCCATTTATGCTACGTTAATCGGTCGTTTAAAGAAAATATCTCAAAATTATCGCACAAAATGCGATTTGAAAGGGGCCTAAAATGTCCCCTCATGGTTTAAAAGGTTATTCAAAAAATTAAAGTCGCATTGAACCATAATTTGAAGAGTGAAAGTAGCTACAAAACTCCCTAATCAGTCATTGAACAGGTTTGTGTTCCCTCGAATACAAATTTAGCTTGGCAGAATAATCTAGATGCGTCCACTCCCTCTTTAACATTTTGAGTTTTACGATGAACGTACGCACTGTGCACACATTTGAATCCAACACTGCTGAAAAGTTTGATGATTTCCTCCATGTCAAAGTAGTAGGCCCTGCAAGATGTGACAAATGTAACTTATAGGTTCAATAACATTCTTTCTGATAGGTCATTAATGGCTATGATTTTGATAGGACTTCACACTCACCAAATGAATGCAGCCCCAGTAAACATGCAGATAAGTTATGTTAGATGAATGTATGAGGTATGAGTGAACAGAACAGAATAAATAAACTTTATCTATTTCTGAAAGGCAATTTGAACAATTAAACACACAGACCGAAACACTAAACTAAAGTTAAACACAAAAAGAAAGAAATTAAACAACATAAAATATAGTTAACTAGCTATATATGTAGCTAACATTTCACGCATAGGAATCCCATGCTTAAACATGCATGAGATTCTAATCACTTTCTTATAAATCTAATGTCTTGTTCTTTCATGCTTTTACCATTATCGAAATTTATTGTCAATTTTCAGCACAATAAATAATTTAAAAATATTATGGAAATCAAAATTGACCAATTTTGAATATTTTCATAGTGATCATCTTTCTGAACTGCACAAAATTATCTAATCCTTTGGCGGGCAAGCAGCCTGTCCGGGATGCATCTCAATTTTTGATTCATCATTTTGGATAAATGTTTAGTTTCAGTTATACTCTATTAATACATCATAGGAAATAGCAGACATCTTTGTCCTTCAAATAATCCATGAGAAATATAATAAAAAGAGGATTTCCCAAAGAAAAAAATATTTCATTTCAAAATAGCTGAATAGGAAAAAGTGCACAAAAAAAAATGTCTTGAAAAAGTTAAATAATGACATAGGTACTAAAAATTTAGAAAATTCGTTGAGTTTATCTATGAGTGCTATTTTAAGGGTTAAATAAGGAATGAAATAAATTTGAGACTTTTGGTTATGAGAGATAACTTAAATTATATAACTCACCTAGTTCCATCTTGTCTGACGTAGAACCTATCGGAGATTTTAGAGCCTGGGTTGAATCTTATCATAGCCATGTCGTTTATTGCGTAATCTCTAAACAACAACATTGTGCCTTTACTGCATACCTGAAAATAAAGAAATTATCAAATTGATATTATTCAACAAATGGCTACCTTGTAGAATTAGTTCAGAGTTATTAATTGGCTCAGAATTTTTGATCATATAAGAAAAAATATATAATGAAATATGAGTTCAATTAATCAGAATGTGGTACAGTTATAAAACTCAAAACTTACCATAGAGCATAAAAATTGTTTTACATTTAGTAAATTTACCATAAAGTAAATAGAGACGCAACTTGGGAAGAAAAGACGGTAACTTAACAAGTTGACTTTGTAGTGGTACTCATTTGTACCACTACATATATTACTGAATGGTGGTAGCTACAAACAAATACCACTGTCAATACTTTAAACCCGAATTGATTTGTGACCATGTGTAACTAGTTGTGTACCATAATTAGCTATACCATGGATTTAATCATACAGACAATATTAATAGGTACACAGAGAGATACTCAGCTCCTCTTGCTATCATAAGACACGTGATAGAGAAGCAGTGACAACAACTTGGAAAAATTAGTATGGAAAGACTGAGTTTTGAGCATAGGTAGTCAACTAGTTGAATATTGAATCAAAATATCCTCTTACCGATGATAGTGTTTGGGCCGCTGAATGATGCATCTCGGGACTAATGGCAGACAGGACAAAGATTGAAGTGATGAAGTCAACTTTGTAGACATCTGATGGAATGTTACTTTTTAAGGAATTTATCTGAAAAAGAATACCTAGTAAGAATGACTATTCACATTTTTTAGGTAGCTAGTTCATTGTTTCTTCAGTATAATGTTTGTTGATGTAGGATAAATATTAGAGCTTCACCTGAGTAATGTCTGCAACAAAGGCAGTGACCATAGAAGGATTGTACAGTGGATGCTGTTTAACAAAGTCAATGGCTCTGGGAGAGAAATCACAAGCTAGGACTCTCAAGTTCAAACCATCAGAAACAAGAGGATAGAAGAAATTGCCCACTCCACACCCAACCTCCAGTATAACTTTTCTTCCTTCTTTTGATGGACATGAAGCTGTGAGTAGCTCTATAAATTCTCTGGTAGTCCAGTGACGGTCTTTGAAAAACCTAAAGAAGAGTAGTTTTGATTAACATAACAATAGGATAGAGAACAAAGTGGCTATATAAATTAATATGAACATTAGCCTTGAAATATGAACCCCTTCAAATAAAAAGTAGCTAACATTTATTGTCAAATATTCAGCAAACTATATTAATATTTATTGCTTCATGTAAAATATAATGAAAACTAGATCAAATGATATTTTTATTATTATTAAGATATTGAATGAAGAAAAAATTAGTTCATTAGAAATTTAATCAATAATCATAATTAGTACTATCTATCTATATACAAAGCAGAGCTACAAAAGCCTCACCTTGTTTCATTTCTTTTATAGAATTTATCCCAATTGCTTGCAGCCTGCTTTTCTAATTGGTTTCTTTGGAAATCAGGCAAGAGGCCCCTAACATCTTGTTTGTGGAGTTTACTGCGTTCCTCATCCGTTATTTGCCGGGGTGTAGTGGTGTAGTAGCTCTGATCACTCAGAGACATGTTTCGCACCATACCATTAATATCACGAACTGTTGGTTCATTATTATCAACTTCCATTGTGAAAAAAGGTATCAATCTATGAGGAAAAATCAATTACACACAAGGTTAAATGAAATTTCTAAAGAGCTAAAGCATAAGTCAGAGTGTGGTAGAGTTCAGACCACAAATATAATGATTTATGAATGAAAATATAAATATTTTCTGGGATGACATCATGACAGTGCTAGCCTAATCCTATGTCCTGTGATATTTGTAATTTTCTCTCCCAAAATAAATAGTAATATATTTCCAAGTAAAATTAGTATCGCCCATAACCTCACCAGCTCTTTCCAAATATCACCAAATTTCTCTCCAAAATGATCAAATTATCATGAACTCTCTCCAAAATAATGTTGTAGCATAGGAGAAAAGGAGATTTTTCTCACCATTTGCATTTCAAGGGCTCCAAATAACTGTCACAAACTAGCCATTAAAATGGTGAGTTTGGACATGCTTTATTATATGGATATGTTTATAATTAATTAAAGAAAATTTGGATAGGAGGAAAGTCAGACAAATTTAGCATTAAGAAGAATCTGGTCATATATGTTGTATTAGTCAAACTTAGTTATTGTTTAATGTTTATATTCTGCATATGTTGTGTTTAGCTAATGTATTTTATAATATTAACAGCTCAGCATAATTGTCTTATGATAACATTTCCAGGTTCTATCTATGACTCGTGTTGTACATTTGTTTCCTGTTTAGCATTATATAAGTGCCATGTTTAGTCGTTCTAGTGTCAGTTGTCTACAGAGCATTGTAGAGGATTCTCCTATATTAATCACTTATAATAAACTTCTACTTTTAAACTTGTAAAAACCACTGTTCATTTAACCAATGTTTTATCAATATAATGTCAATGATAACATCAGAATAATTGCAAGATGCAAGTTAGGTTCTGTAGGCAGATTAGCCAGTCAAATTTTTACCTGAAAAATTTCTCTCAAACTTCCAGAGCTCAGTTTACAGAAACAGTGAAACTGGTAATTGGTAAACTGTTTGTAAAATTGTAGATATTTCTTATCAAGTTATTCTGTTCACAGTAAAATTAATGTAGGACTGTAGGTAAATAACTAAATATTATGAAATTAACATAGCCTAGGGATTATCGATTAATTCAAAAGTGTTTGTAGTAAAATTAATATTAAGTTATTAACATAGGAACCAATTCAAAATCGTTCATTGAGATTTGAGAATATCCCAAATAATCAAATATCTCCCATATTCTAATTTCTGCAGACAGGCCCAGTTTCACAACTTTCACTAAATTTCTCTCCAATATGACAAATTATCATTAAATTCTCTCCAAAATAACATTGTAGCATTATAGCATAGGAGAAAAATAGATATTTCTCGCCATTAGCAATTGAAGGGCTCTAAATTAGCGTCACAAACTCGCCATTAAAATGGCGAGTTTGGACATGTTTCATTACCTGGCAGGCTGGCACAGTGCATGCTACAATTTATTACTTCCTGTTTTCCATGCTTGATGCTTCAAAGGCTGGAAAATTGTAAGCCAATTTTTGATACAATTTGGCTCCATGTTATAGAGTATGTCAGTTAAAGCCAATTAATTGGCTTAGATTTCAAAAGGTCAAAACTCAGATATGTCTAATTCGTTTAAAATTTTGAATTAATTCCTATGTTCCCATGTCAATTTTGGCTTGAAATCTTCAAAAAATGAGCCAAATTGGCTTGGCTTAGAATTTTTGTGAATTTTGGCTTACAGTTTTCCAGCCTCTGAAACCATGTTTTAAAGTGAGGAGGAAAGTCGCCAGTTAAGTGAGAAAATGGATCCAGGTCGCCACATTTAAGATACTTTAAAGGAGAAATTTGGCTTCCTAGTGAAGATTTTACACTTGGAAACATCCTTATGCTTCATGCCTCGTCTGATGCATGTGTATCTCTTGAGACTATTTAAGAGTATTTACAGGGTTTCCAACTTATTTAACCCCTCAAAAGTCTCCAATATACTGGCGACTTTGTCCATACTTTAAAATATGGCTCTGAATTTCTGAAACATGGATTTGGCTCATTTTTTGAAGATTTCAAGCCAAAATTAACATGGGAATATAAGAATTAATTCAAAATTTAAAGCAAATTAGACATATCTGAGATTTGACCATTTCAAATCTATGCCAATTGATTGGCTTCAACTGACATACTCTTATACATGCGACATGCCTAGTTTCAGAGAATGTTCATTGAGCCGCCAATATATCTTTTTTTTCAAAAATTAGTCAACAAAAATTAGTAATACAGTCGTCAAAATTTGATTCCAATTTTGAAAGTCGACAGTCGTCAATACCTATATTATTATACTTACCTAATTATCAAAAGTAAACTTACCTTAATATATAATTGAGAGCGTATCAGCCAATCGGAGAGAGGCATAGGCCAGTCTGTATTTGGTGCACAAAATCCCACTGACTTTTTAAAAAAGCTAAAAAATCCACCATAAATTTCCAGTAATTTGGCTGATCCACCAATATTTTCCCAATTTATCCAACGAAAAATAATGGTAACATAGGAATAAATAGCTAAAAATCCACCGACTTTGTCAGAATATTATTTTCAAAGGGGAAAAAATTCCACCGACATGTTGGTGGAATTTACCATGAAATACAGACTGGGGCATAGGTAAAACTGATACCAGCCAATCACACCAGTCTGCAAAGCATGCACAATCAGTCTCCAGATATTTAATTTTTGGGGCAATTTCTCTCCAGAGATTTGCAAATTTCTCTCAAAAATGGCCAAAAATATCAAAATACTCTCCAATAAATATATGTAAACATAGGAATTGATAGGAAAATTATCGCCAGATAATTCAGGAGACTAATTTTAAGGCCTCGATAGTTGCCGGATAAACTTCACAACTTCATGCATCTTTTGCAGACTGGCAATCACAGTCTCACAGTGATATACATAATACATTGCGGCGGCGCCATATCAAAACAAAATGGCGGCTTTGTTTACATTTCAACAAAGTTGTTTTCCGGCGTTCCATGTATAAAAATATGTCAGTTAAAGCCAATTAATTGGCTTAGATTGGAAAGGGTCAAATCTCAGATATGTCTAATTGGCTTTAAATTTTGAATTAATTCCTATGTTCCCATGTTAATTTTGGCTTGAAATCTTCAAAAAATGAGCCAAATTGACTTGGCTCAGATTTTTGGTGAAATTTTGGCTCAAAAATTGGCTTACATTTTTCCAGCCTCTGAAACATGGCCGCCGTTCATACATGATTCTTGAGTCACCAATTTTTTAATTACAGTGCTCATTAGTCGTCTATATCTATATATAGAAAAGATCATTATTTTCACAAATTTTAAGTCAACAATTAATCAGCTACTTGGTAGTTGGTACATTATACATACTCTTAAACTAGGTATACACCAGCCAACAGGCTGCAAAGCATGCACATTTAGTCTCCAGATATTTAATTTTTGGAGCAATTTGTCTCCTAAGATTTTCAAATTTCTCTCCAAAATGGCCAAAAATCTCAAATTTTCTCCACTAATTTCATGTAAACATAGGAATTAATTAGAAAATTGTCGCTAGATAATTCAGGAGACTAATTTCAAGGCCTAAAGAGTCCGGAGTCGCCGGGTAAACTTCACAACTTCATGCATCTTTTGCAGACTGGGGTATACATGGCATGTTTTTAACAATTGTTTAGGAGATATGACGTTTCTCCAGTCTGCAGAAACTGGTTAAGTGTTCGTAGAGATCTCTTAATCTGTTCGTAGCAAAATTAATGTAAATATAGGAATTAATTCAGAAGTGTTCGTAGCAAAATTAATGTAAATATAGGAATTAATTCAAAATTGTTCGGAGAGAATATCCTAAATATCTCACATATTCTGCAGACTGGACGTTTCTGTTGTTAGAGGCCGAAGCCAGTTTGTATTTGGCCAGTCTGTATTTCATGGTAAATTCCACCGACATGTCGGTGGAATTTTTCCCCCATTGAAAATAATATTCTGGCAAAGTCGGTGGATTTTTAGCTATTTATTCCTATGTTACCATTAATTTTCGGTAGAAAAATGGCTAAGATGTTGGTGGATTAGCCAAATTACTGGTAATTTATGGTGGATTTTATTCAGCTTTTTCAAAAAGTCAGTGGAATTTTGTACACCAAATACAGACTGGGACTATTTGGTGCACTGAACTCCTCTGATTTTTTTAAAAATCTGAGAAATAGCTGCCAACATTTTTCATCAATTTCTCTAGTCCTCCAACATTTTTCCAGTTTCCCCTCCACAAAATTGAAATTGAATATCTCCCAATATATCCTTGGAAATTTGGAATTTACCACCAAATACAATCTAGGGCCGAAGTTAGTTAGTGGGCCGTAATTTATCTGCTTGACAAGTTGTCGTTGACTGTAAACCGGACGGATCATTCGGACCCTACTTGTAAATGCAAAGTTGCAGCCCAGCCCACTCTGCCATCTGGAAAAAGTGGTCTTTTCTGATCATCTGATCATTCTGATGGATTAATCACTCTGGAGTCAGTCTGGTCTGTTGGAGTTTACTTTAGCAAACCTTAAAAATAAAATAGCTACAGTAATAAATTAATGGGAACTGCATAATTCGCAGCATTCCAGTCTGCAGTAACTGGTAAAGTGTTCGTAGATATCTCTTATTCTGTTCATAGCAAAATCAATGTAAATATAGGAATTAATTCAGAAGTGTTCGTAGCAAAAATAATGTAAATATAGGAATTAATTCAAAATTGTTCGGAGAGAATATCCCAAATATCTCACATATTCTGCAGACTGGGCAGCATTTAGCCTCTAAAATTCATCTGTTAGCCTAAGCCCTAAGGTAGCCTATTTTCCAGAGCCTGCAGAGGAGAGTTACAGACTTGCAGTCTGAGTCCTCAGTCTTGCAGAAACTGGCTGGAAACGTCACCCACTGGGTCAAAAAATGAAGCCATGATATGCTACTTTATAAATTAAAACACACAATTCAAAATTAATTATAAGGTCAAGGTCAAGGTGTCCAATGTACAGATTCCTTTGTAATCAGGTCCGTCTTACTTATCTCAATCAGTCAATCTCAATCTGTACTCACAATTAGTTCTCCGCCCTGACTCATCAGGGAGTCAACTAATGGGGCATCTCCCCGTCTCTCCTTCTCAAGTTCTCATCTCTCTTTCTCTGCGTTTCCACATCTCGTGCAACACCCTCCTCTTCTCCCTCCCATCTCCTCCTCCAAACAAAAAGTTCCCCAACACCTCATCTCCACTCTCCTGTCTCGGCCTCTGCTAAACATATGGTTATTTAGAAAATAAAAAGATACCTACCCGGGCGGCAGGACCGGCATAGATCAAATAAATTTACAAGAGAACCACTGACCTTATAAGCACATTTTCCTAATTTATGGAAGATGTCAGTCCTTCAGTCAGGTTATTCTTGAGAAAGCGCCTTCTCATCGGCTTCATCATAATTCTTCTTCCAAATCGCCTCTTCGTTCAATCTAGCTTCTTCTCCTCCTCCACATTTTCATCAAAATTTCGCTCCTCCTTCTCCTTCCCTCCTCTCCGAACAAAAACTTTCCCACAGCAGTTACCTACCAGTCTGCCGCTGCTCCACTCTCGGTTCACGCCTCCCCTCTCTTCCTCCAGATCTCCGCAATCCAACACAAGGTATAACAAGTTTTTTCAGTCCAACAATCTCCATATATTATGAATCTCATCTCATATCTCTCTCTCTCTCTTTGCTCGATCCTGTCTCCTAGCCAAAAGCAGTTTGTTCTAGCCTGGGACCATATTCTGTCTTTCTCCTCCCTATACCTACAGCCAAAGCGTGTTCCTCGAAATAATCTCCTCTCTGATATATTCTTCTTTTCATCTGCTATCCACTCATCTTCTCTTGTTTTACGGTTAAAGTTTTTGTGAAAATCTACAGCACACTCACAGAAATGATACAATTTGAAAAAAGGAGAAAAAAAAACTTTTTATTTTTACTTCAGACTTGAATATAGAAATCGAATGTGATTGTATAAGAAATATATTCTTCGAAGCTTCACACTCTATTTCAAATAATGAAGACATCAAGAAAAGCCCTTCTTTCTTTATATAATGCAGAGATAGAAATGTTTTTATTTTAGAGTCTTGTGCTGCATCGTGAGGAGAAACAAGTACCTATCTTTTAGAAATGCTTTTAACAAATGTATTGTTCGTGGAATTTTTTTTTTCGGAAAATTGTAACGGATTTACCGTCAGTTACGGGTGATAAGAGAGTGAATGCATCGCACCTAAAATATGCGATAATGAATTCGAGGTTATCGAGGTGGTTAACATTTTCACTCTTGTTATCTTTCGAAGACTCAATGTGACCTCCGGTGGCAATATTTTG
>CANNZV010004630.1:35956-74028 GCA_947561585.1 Caprella mutica
CCGGTGGCAATATTTTGTGAGAATAAAAGAAACCAAACATTTCCATCATAGTTGAGTGAAGGATTGCTAATGGGTCACCATAGTTCCAATCTACAATCAGACAAATGCCAAGGTATGCCATAGAAACTTCAAGGTTGATTTATTGGAATGAAGCGAACAACAATTCAACAAAGTAAAATCATATCGAATTTTTGATTACATTTTCATATTCAATGTAAAATTGATTGTTTGGTTAAAGATTAGTATATCTAACATAACCGTGTAATACCATTAACAGATTTTGTGCTTAAATATCCTTCTCAAAAACGTTTATGATATAATTTGAATATGTAATGCAGTCAGAATTTTGATCAAATCCCATGCAGTGTGATGTGATTGTGGGAATTGTAAAGGCGGAGCTAAAATGAATCTGAACTTGGAGTAATTATATTAGAATAAACAAGCACCGCCTTCTTTTTTTACTCTAAGTTCCGATTCATTTTAGCTCCGCCTTTACAATTGGCAACAGGACAATTGCCACTCAGACAATTGCCACTCGGACAATTGCCACCAGGACAATTGCCACTTGGACAATTGCTACCCAGACAATTAATTGCTACCACGCCAATTTTCATTCCGGGCAATTGCCACTCTTATATTATTGGAGTATAAATACAATATACTTTTTAAGTCATAGATATTAAGAGCATCATAGACGAGAAGAAAATGAGTGGTATCGAATTCTATATACCGGTGGTATAAAACGAATCAATAGTGCCTCCATTTATAATATTTTTAGGATCTATGATTATGAAAGCATATTGTTACAACTCTAATTCTTCACTTGGAAATTAAGTAGTAATAGAAATACCTATTGTTTGTCCATTATCAATTAATAATATATATAGAAATTTACAGGGTGAGATAATAAAGACTTTTATCAACAATCGATAAAGAATCAATAATGTTGTATATTGATACCGTTAATTAAACATATTTTTACAGTAAAATACTAATAACAGGTGTCATAGAATATAACTGTCACTAGAACGGATAGAAAAGTTTGAAAATTAATAATGAAAATTGTAAAAGGAGTTTAAAATATTTATAATACTGTATGTACAAATTCTTTAGCTTGCCATATAATGGAAATTTATATACCAACCAACAATTGGAATAATTTATTTTATAAAATAACAGTAAATGATGAATGAACAAATTTTTAAATGGAAATATTGAATCGTATAAACACTATGCATATTTTACCACTATATTGTAATTAAGATAAGAGGCATCATGCCTCCTATCTTAATTACAAGATAGTGATAAAATAATTGGTTTTCCACCCGGAAAAATGATAATTTTCCGCGTGGAAACATATGAATAATTAATCAGTTTATTCATATGTTTAATACGTATTCATAGGTACAAATATGAAAACTATTCATTAATATAATTTGTAGATGACAGAACAACGTAATAGCAGTATTCAAACACTATTCATAGCGATAAAATTGATACTTCGACTAAATATTTTGCGTTTTTTGGCTCCCCTGAAGAATGTGAATTTTCCACCTAAAATGTGAATTTTCCACCTAAAATGTGAATTTTCCACCTAAAATGTGAATTTTCCACCTATAATGTGAATTTTCTACCTAAAATGTGAATTTTCCACCTAAAAATGTGAATTTTCCACCTAATATGTGAATTTCCCACCTAATATGTGAATTTTCCACCTAAAATGTGAATTTTCCACCTAAAATGTGAATTTTCCATCTAAAATGAATAGAAGGCAATGAGTTTCCACGCTACAAGACAATAAAAACAGTTTCTTTTCTTACCCAATAAATTAGAGACATTCCAAATTTTAAAATTCTCTGGTTTTTCGTATCAGTTTATAACCGAAAATTTACTGTTCTTTTAATTTTTGTCATCGAAAATCGCTTATAAAAAAAGGGACAGGAATTGAAATTATAGCTCTGTTACGATGTTTTAAATATTACCAGAATTCTAAAACTGCCCTTAATTGTTTTATTATAGTATAAGAACTTATAGACATCTATTCTTTTGAAATATACCAAGAAAATAATTATACAATATCCATTTTTCTCAAAAAATAATACCAAAATGGAAAACAAGTTACACGAACAAAATGTGGTTTTATTTTCCAAATTTACATATACTTGGCAAATTTCAGAGTTATCAAATTTCAGAATAATAAAACAGGTTTCTGAAATATGCGTTGACCCCTTATTTATTGGTGTCAAAAAAGTATTCATTCGGGTCATTACATATTTGAATCATAGCTCTAATATGGCTTCGTATTTTTCTTTTTGTTTAATTTTACACATGCAGGTTCACAATAATTATGTAGAAATAAGTTATTTATTAATTATAGAAGGACTCAGGATGATGATAAATAAGACACTGTTATAATTGATATTATATCATTTGGAAACTCTATAATAACACAATTGACCAAAAACTAAAAAATAGGATTAATGAAAAACTATTCTCATCCAATTTTTTATTCATATACATATACATGTATACTGAATTATTTTAAGGGAAGATATATGCGGTGCATTCATGTAATTTCACGGGATATAATTAAGTCAATTGTGCGTGAATAAAATTCGTAATTTATTGATATTTAAATGCCTAATTTTCTTAGAAAGTTCCATAATTTTTATCTACATATTTGATAAGTGTGAGAAACTGAACAATTATTTACTAATTACGCTTAATCTTTACAATTGTAAATTCGAACTCTAATTTTAGTTGAATATTTTTAGGTATATGGATGGATAAAATATTAAGTACAAACGAAAAAGCATTAGGTTAATAATAATTCTGAAATTATGAATAAACCTTTTTAAGTTACCCATTTTGTTCGCCAAATTCAGAATTAGCATCTCTTCTTCTTTAAGACATATCTTCATCTTCATCTGAAGCTGAAGTATCTACATCTCTTCTTTTCCTTTCACCAGATTCACCTGACGCTGAAGTATTTATCTGTCTTCTTTTCCTTTCACCAGATTCACCTGACGCTGAAGTATTTATCTGTCTTCTTTTCCTTTCACCAGATTCACCTGACGCTGAAGTATTTATCTGTCTTCTTTTCCTTTCACCAGATTCACCTGACGCTGAAGTATTTATCTGTCTTCTTTTCCTTTCACCAGATTCACCTGACGCTGAAGTATTTATCTGTCTTCTTTTCCTTTCACCAGATTCACCTGACGCTGAAGTATTTATCTGTCTTCTTTTCCTTTCACCAGATTCATCTGACGATGAAGTATTTATCTGTCTTCTTTTCCTTTCACCAGATTCACCTGACGCTGAAGTATTCATCTGTCTTCTTTTCCTTTCACCAGATTCATCTGACGATGAAGTATTTATCTGTCTTCTTTTCCTTTCACCAGATTCACCTGACGCTGAAGTATTTATCTGTCTTCTTTTCCTTTCACCAGATTCATCTGACGATGAAGTATTTATCTGTCTTCTTTTCCTTTCACCAGATTCACCTGACGCTGAAGTATTCATCTGTCTTCTTTTCCTTTCACCAGATTCATCTGACGATGAAGTATTTATCTGTCTTCTTTTCCTTTCACCAGATTCACCTGACGCTGAAGTATTTATCTGTCTTCTTTTCCTTTCACCAGATTCATCTGACGATGAAGTATTTATCTGTCTTCTTTTCCTTTCACCAGATTCACCTGACGCTGAAGCATTTATCTGTCTTCTTTTCCTTTCACCAGATTCATCTGACGATGAAGTATTTATCTGTCTTCTTTTCCTTTCACCAGATTCATCTGACGATGAAGTATTTATCTGTCTTCTTTTCCTTTCACCAGATTCACCTGACGCTGAAGTATTTATCTGTCTTCTTTTCCTTTCACCAGATTCATCTGACGATGAAGTATTTATCTGTCTTCTTTTCCTTTCACCAGATTCACCTGACGATGAAGTATTTATCTGTCTTCTTTTCCTTTCACCAGATTCACCTGACGATGAAGTATTTATCTGTCTTCTTTTCCTTTCACCAGATTCATCTGACGATGAAGTATTTATCTGTCTTCTTTTCCTTTCACCAGATTCATCTGACGATGAAGTATTTATCTGTCTTCTTTTCCTTTCACCAGATTCACCTGACGATGAAGTATTTATCTGTCTTCTTTTCCTTTCACCAGATTCATCTGACGATGAAGTATTTATCTGTCTTCTTTTCCTTTCACCAGATTCACCTGACGATGAAGTATTTATCTGTCTTCTTTTCCTTTCACCAGATTCACCTGACGATGAAGTATTTATCTGTCTTCTTTTCCTTTCACCAGATTCACCTGACGATGAAGTATTTATCTGTCTTCTTTTCCTTTCACCAGATTCACCTGACGCTGATTCTGAGTTAGATTCGGTAGAGTCGTTATCTTGTCTTCTTTTCCTAGATAGGGCCTGTCCCTCTTTATCAAACGATAAAAAATCTCTTCCAGACATCAGCGAATTAGATGGTCTTCCCTGTTGAAATAAAGGCAAAATTTCATTAACAAAACCTAATTTTATTGTTTGAAACCTTCATAATGATAATAAATTATGTTGTAAATATTAAATAAATCAAAGTTAAATTTTTATGTTATTTAATTTTCTATAATAACTGAAACAAAAAATTTAATGATTCCAATCATAAGTCACTAAGTATTTTGAAGAAATTAAAAAAAAAATTCTTATAGCACAATTGTGTAAGTTTGTGTAAATCTGCGAACAATAGCTAGCTCTGTAAGTTAAAATATCATTTTATAAATTACTATAATTAAAAGAATTGTATCTAATGCCATTCTGAAATCATTGAGTAGTCTATTCTATCTTTTTGGAATTGATGAATAACTGTAAAATAAAGAACTTACCTCATAGAATGTTGCCACCATAACCAACACTCCAAAAAGGACGAGGATAGCAGTTTTGGAAGTCATTTTTGATGATGTTAACTATGCAATGGGTGCAATGATTGTGACGATGCAGCATTGCTACGTCCTCTATTTATCTGATGTGATTTGTATAATACCTTTTGATTCAGTTATACATAGATCCGGATTGAATAATACCTATATCTATATATTTGTGATCGAGTGTTGGCATATAAGTGAAAAATTCCAAATGATTGGATGTGGCAGAGTTATTTTTAATAATGTTTTTTATTGGAAATAAAATAAACGTTCTTGAATCTATAAAAAAATCGCCACCCTCACAGAGATCGAACTAATCTCAAGTTCTATACGGTCTTAGTTTTCGGTTCTTGAAGTTGAAACTCGATATCTTGATTATATTTGCATAGATCATTATCTTATTGTTACAGGTTTGGAATAGTAATGACTAATGAGATAGACTATAACACTTTCAGAATGTAAGATAGGTACAGTTGATAACACTTTCAGAATGTAAGATAGGTATAGTTGATAACACTTTCAGAATGTAAGATAGGTACAGTTGATAACACTTTCAGAATGTAAGATAGGTATAGTTGATAACACTTTCAGAATGTAAGATAGGTACAGTTGATAACACTTTCAGAATGTAAGATAGGTACAGTTGATAACACTTTCAGAATGTAAGATAGGTACAGTTGATAACACTTTCAGAATGTAAGATAGGTACAGTTGATAACACTTTCAGAATGTAAGATAGGTATAGTTGATAACACTTTCAGAATGTAAGATAGGTACAGTTGATAACACTTTCAGAATGTAAGATAGGTACAGTTGATAACACTTTCAGAATGTAAGATAGGTACAGTTGATAACACTTTCAGAATGTAAGATAGGTACAGTTGATAACACTTTCAGAATGTAAGATAGGTATAGTTGATAACACTTTCAGAATGTAAGATAGGTACAGTTGATAACACTTTCAGAATGTAAGATAGGTACAGTTGATAACACTTTCAGAATGTAAGATAGGTACAGTTGATAACACTTTCAGAATGTAAGATAGGTACAGTTGATACCACTTTCAGAAGGAAGACATGATAATTGAATAAATCTCTGATAAATATAAATTATTACTTGAAATTGAAGGTTTCTATTATTTAGCCTAATTTAATTCCTTCAATCAATTTGTATAGAGTTTAATGACTAGTAGATTTTTGGTAGTTTTTATTTGACTTCAGTACAGGAGTGATACCCTTATTAGACAAATGTTCATCACTAAGGGTCAATCACTGCACAATGTGTTAAATCTAATAGACAACTGAATGAATGTAGAGTTAGCTAGCATAATTATTGGGTAGTTTTACGTATTATTGGAACATATTATTGGAACCGATTATGACGAAATATTAGAATGAAATCGGTCTAGTATTCAATTTGAGTTATTAGAAAATTGTTCTTTGAAATGAATGGTTAATATAAAATGATGAATGCTACAGAACTTCCCTCCCAAATAGCGGAGCTAAAAATAAATATAATCGTTAGACCGTTTAAATTTAACGGTTCGACCAGATCTAGTTTTTGTAGCGTTGGTTGTAGTAGCTTGTTGAGGTGAGCTTATATCTTGAGATTCTTGAGTTGGTAGTGATATTACAGGAGAAGTTCTGTCCAGTTTCAGAGGCTCATTAGTAGGGTTGGTAGTTGCGGTGGGTTGTAGTATCGTAGGTTTTAATCGGTCGATGGATACAGTTTGAGTTCTGTCATCGGAGAGTTCAATCACGAAATGTTTAGAGTATCGTTCACTAACTTTGTAGGGACCTGTGTAGGGCGCTTCTAGAGAACGTCGAACGCGATCCACTCTTAGCCACACGTGAGTGCATGTCTTCAGTTCTGAAGGTACGAACGATTTAGGGCCAGAATGAATGCGTCCTTCTGAGAGTTGTTTGAAATCTAGGAGTGACATTTCGTGAGCTAGTTTCTTGATGTTTTCGTGAGTAAATGGTAAGTCTTGTTCGCTGATCATAGGTCGTGGCATCAGAAGGTGATTTCCAGTTAGAGCGGTAAAGGGTGAATATCCTGAATCGTTTGGTATGCTGCGTAAGCCAAGCAAGACTACAGGGAGTGCGTCAAGCCAGTTCTGTTTTCTTGCAATTATAGCCGTTTTCAGGGTTCGGTGGGCTCTCTCAATTAAACCGTTCGTTTGTGGATGGTAAGCAGTGGTTCTGAGACGATGGAAGCCCACTAAAATGGATAGCTCGTTGAAGAGTTCAGATTCGAATTGCGATCCTCTGTCTGTTACGACGTACAACGGCACGCCAAAGCGTGCAATCCATGTGTTTAAGAAAGCTGAAGCAACGGTTGAGGCGGTGATTTCGTGGATTGGCATGGCTTCTATCCACCTTGTCGCTCTGTCAATACATGTAAGAACGTAGCGCTGGGGAGCAATGTAAGTTTCATTGTTTTTCTTAACGGGTGGAAGGGGTCCTATGATGTCTATGTGCACCGTTTCTAAGCGAGATGAAGGGAGATCAAATGGCGTTTTCTCACTCTTTGTGTGCTTGTTGATTTTAGCTTGTTGGCAGTCAATACATTCTCTGCACCAGTTTTTAATGTTTCGATCGATGTCGGGCCAGAAGTAGCGAGATTTAATGAGTTTGATAGTTGTTTTTACACCGGGATGTGCGATATTGTGAAGACTTTCAAATATGCTGCGACGTGCAGTCGATGGGATAAATGGACGTGGGTACGGAGTAGAAGTGTCACAAAACAACTTGGCATCATTGTTGATGGAGTATGAATGTAACTTATCCAGGTATTGCTGTGTTTCAGCATCGTCTTTTTGTTGTTGGGCTAGGGACGGTAGGTCGATTATGTCTAGCATTACTGAGTTTGTTGGTCTCGACAAACAGTCCGCAACGATGTTCTGATCACCACGAATGTATTGCAGATCGTTTATGTATTCAGTGATGATCGAGAAGTAGCGTTGCTGTTTGTCGGATTTAGAGGGCTATGTGCTTTTGAAAGCAGATGATAAAGGTTTGTGATCACTGAATAAGATCGTATCGCGTCCTTCAATCAGTGGTTTAAAATGCAATACAGCACTGTAGGTAGCGAAGAGTTCTCTATCGAATGTTGAACATTTTTGTTGGCTAGCTGACAGTTTCTTTGAGAAGAATCCAATTGGTACTGGTTGTCCGTTGATGAGTTGGTGTAGTGCTGCACCAATTGCATATTGAGAGCTGTCAGTTACGAGGTGGTATTGAGTAGCGTTTGTGGATGGATGAGGTAGAGAGCTCACGTTTGCTAGTGCTGATTTTATTTCACCAAATGATTTAGTTTCTTCGCTGTTCAGAGTTATTTGTTTTTCATTTGGTGATATTCTTATGCGTTCCGTTAGAGGCATTACGAGGTTAGCAAATTTAGGGATGTGCCGACGGTAGAATCCGACCATTCCTAGGAATCGTCGGAGTGATTTAGAATCAGTAGGTTGGGGAAAAGAGGTAATTTCAGAAGTCTTTTCTTCTGTTGTTTTCATTCCGTCCGACTTTATAGAGTATCCAAGAAAATCTAGTTCTTCTTGGAAAAACGAACATTTTTCTGTTGCTATTTTTAAATCGTATTTGTCCAAAATACTAAACACTTGTTCGAGGTCCTTGGCATGTTGCTCTTCATTTTCTGAGGATATCAGTATATCGTCCAGGTAAATGAACGAACAATCACAATCAATGAATGATTGGTCCATGAAACGTTGAAAGGTGGCTCCACTGTTTCGTAAACCGTAGGGCATATAACAATATTCGAATGATCCGAAGGGGGTTGTGACTGCGGTTTTTTCTATGTCATCAGGGTGGATTGGGATCTGGTGGTAGGCTCTGATGAGATCTAATTTCGAGAAAACATTTTTGTTGTGGAGATGGGAAGATAAACTATTGAGATGGGGAATAGGGTATCTGTCTGGTTTCGTTATGGTGTTCAGAGCGCGGTAATCACCACATGGTCGCCATTGTCCTGGGTTTTTCTTGGGTACTAAATGCAATGGTGATGTCCAAGGAGATTTTGAGGGGCGTATAATACCGGCTTGCTGAAGAGTTTTGAATTCTGCTTGTGCTGCGTTTAATTTCTCTGCTGATAGCTGTCTCGTTTTAGCGTACACAGGGTTTGAGTTTGCCGTTTCGATAGTGTGCGAAATCTTTATTGCACAAGCCTGGTTCTGAAGTTTTTTTGGTGATGTAACAGACGAAAATTCTTCCAGGAGGTCACTTACAACAGGATGTTGCGATTTATCAGAGTTTATATTGATATGAAAAACTTCTTCGGTTGTGCTTACAGTGGTTGTTGCAATAAGTGATGTAGTGTTGTCAGTTATCTTCATTGATTTGCAGTCAACTAGGATGTTGAAATTTCTTAAGAAATCAGCTCCAAGAAGCGGATGTGTGGTTTCAGCAACGATGAAGTTCCAAACGTATGTTCTGCGCAATGATGGGATGCTTATATCAATAAGGGATTCACCATGACACGGAATTGTTTGACCGTCTGCTGTAGTTAGTTTGACTGCAGTTGGATTGATGGTTATACCGTTAATATAACGTGAAGGTATTATTGAGACTGCAGCGCCTGTATCAATGATGATATCAAGCTTGGTAGCACCAATTCGAGCGGCAACTTGTAGGAGTGGCGGGCCGATGGTTGCTAGGGCGACCCGCCCGTCTAGTTTTCCGAGTGTGATTGACGGGCTGGTGACGAAGGTCGCGAAGATGGTTGCATGTTGCAGTTCTTCTTATCTGGCCATCGACACCACGGCTTACATGTCCGTGCTTTTTCTGCAAAGTACAGGTGTGCACGGCACACTTTTGGGCGTTGAGTTTCGGAATATGGTCTTACTCCGGCTGGGCATTGGGATGGATAAGTTGAATAATTTTGGTGAGGTCTGTCATGCCGAGTTTGATTACTGGAGTAGTTTTGTTGTTGCCTTTCGTTGTTGGATCTTACATTAAGAACGTTTGTGTTACTAAAGTAAGGCATCAACTCATCAGCTAAAGTTCCAAGCTGTTGTAGGGTAAGTGATTTTTGAGCAGCTAGAACGGGTGAAATTGTAGATGGGGTAGCTTGAATGAATTTGTGACGAATTAAATCTTCACCGACGCCTATTTTATTTGCAGTAGCACTTAACTCTTGAAGATAAACAGATGGCCTACCAGACATGGTGTTTTTGAGATGATTTTATCAAAAAGTTCCGGTTTAGTAGATTCAAATGAGGCAATTACGGCAGCTTTAAGTCCTGAGTAATTTTGGCTTTCTAGAATAGTTGGAGATAGATTAGCAACAATGGTTGGTGGTAATGCAGCTAACACATGGTAGTATTTAGTTTCTTCAACTGTTATTCTGCTGAGATGAAATTGTGCTTCAATAATACTGAACCATCCAGTCGCAGCAGTTTCCATAAATGCTGGGATTTTAATAGATAGATGCTGAATGGGTTCAGTTTGTTTAGTTGATGGAGGGTCAGTTGGATCGTTTGGAGCCATGGTTTAATTTTAGAATTTTTTATCGAATTCAGAAAAGTTGTAGGTGTTAATGACGGGGTCACCAGTTGAAGGTTTCTATTATTTAGCCTAATTTAATTCCTTCAATCAATTTGTATAGAGTTTAATGACTAGTAGATTTTTGGTAGTTTTTATTTGACTTCAGTACAGGAGTGATACCCTTATTAGACAAATGTTCATCACTAAGGGTCAATCACTGCACAATGTATTAAATCTAATAGACAACTGAATGAATGTAGAGTTAGCTAGCATAATTATTGGGTAGTTTTACGTATTATTGGAACATATTATTGGAACCGATTATGACGAAATATTAGAATGAAATCGGTCTAGTATTCAATTTGAGTTATTAGAAAATTGTTCTTTGAAATGAATGGTTAATATAAAATGATGAATGCTACAAAATACCAGATTCAATAACTGTTAGTAAATTAGCATATAGTTATTTTCTTATGATTGAATAGATTCATACTCAACGGGAAATCTATATTTTCAGAGGTTATATTATCTGTAGGAATGGATGTCCCTCATGTGTCTCAATATCACAAATAAATTTTCTTTTGCTATCGAGAATAGCTTCCTTCGGCTGAAAGATTAAATCTTTGTCTTATTCTAATTTTATACAGAGATAAAAAAAATGCAACAAAGATCTATGCTATATATGTACCTTACCTCGCACAATGTTCCACTGATGATGAGAACCATCAATGATGCTAACAAAATGTTTCCAGGAGAGATCTTTAGAATAGGACCACAGGTAATCGAATAACGTTAGTTTGATTTTTTCGATCTATTTATACAGACTATAGGAAGGTTTTTGGAGTAATTAATTGAAAGATAAAAAGAACTGGCCTAATTGTTTAATTAATGTTGTCATTTAAACAACTTGTAAAAAATAGCTGAAGTTAACCGATGATCTCACAATCTCGATTAGAATTCATTCTTTCTGTAAAAATTTGAATAAAATTTTAGATCAAAATAAATATGATTTACTTAGACTCGTTTTCTACAATTTCTTATTTGTTAGCTTATCAAACTATTATGGGATGTTTTATAATTGTCTCAGGGTCATAATTTCGGATAACAGCTTCCATGGGTGCATGTAGAAATACTGATCTGAAGTGAAACTCAATTGGACTATGTTCTAAACTCAATAAGAAGAACATAATCTCAACAAAAACTCGAAATCAGGCCTTTTTATTCAGATCTATGAGATGTCACTCAAAAAAAAAAATAAACTGGTATTAATAATATACTCTAATGGATTCTCTCCTCATTATCTGTTATAAATTGCAGTTCCATTTCGTTACTCATCGCAACTGAAAATATAATCTCTAACTACAACTCTCATAATTATGAGGTAACATTTTTAATGGAGCATATTCTAGGCAAAATAACTGTTGTGTTATGTTCCGTGATAGGAAAATTTTTCCACGGAAAATTCGTCCTCGGAAAATTCGTTCACGGAATATTCGTCCTCTGAAAATTCGTTCACGGAAAATTCGTCCATTAAACGCAAAATAATTTATTTAAATGGAACAAAATGTTATGATAAGTGTTTTGATATAAAGTAGTCGTTTAATGTATGTAGGTGATAGCGCACCTACATACTGTTGAAATTTTAGTTAAATGTATTACACACTCGTTATATATTTAATGTTAACTTCCTGTTAGACTAGCTCAGCTATATTAAATTACCTATTGTTTCAATAACCATGTATTACTTTTAATGAGAAACGGACATAAGGTCTAAAGTCGATCACACTTCCGTCGAGGGTTAAATACCCTGTCTTGTAGTTTCTGAAGTCAGTCTGTCTTGAACATTACTCAGTGAGAGATGAGTTCCACTCATCTCTCCATAGACTTCTAATTGTATAACATATTTACTCTTTAAATAAACTCTATGTCTTAACGTTGTTAACCCACTGTTATTTAACCTAATTCTAACAGGTTATGGGCCCAGTGAACGATAAGAGTTTATAAATCAAATTATGTTTAAACAAATTAGAAGTTTATAATAGTAATAAAAACGAAGTGCTGTGAAAAAAGTGTTAACCTATATGAAACATATCACTCAAAACGCTTGCGTAAGCATATCGTGTTCACGCGCTAATGAGGTCAATTATAATGATTGCTCTAGCGAAAAATGCACTTGTGTTATAATATAATGATTTAGTATTTTTGCGGAAGAGGTGTCAAGAGAGGTCACAAATTACCTTTAAATCTGTGACCTTATCCTTTGGTAAACAGTCTTTCAACAAAAGGTTCTTGCGAACTAAGACTTGTGTTACTGTTCCAATTAAATATTAATAATTATATTCAGTGAAGTTATTCTTATGAATTAGAATAATTTTAAAACATCAAACTCAGTTAAACAGTAAATCAATTTAACTGCTGTGGTTGTTTATGTTTGTTAAAGTATTGAATGATAATAAATACTTTCAACAAAAGGCTCTTGCGAACTAAGACTTCTGTTGTTGTTCCAATTGAATATTAATAATTATATTCAGTGCAGTTATTCTTATGAATTAGAATAATGTTAAAACATCAATTCAGTTAAACAGTAAATCAATTTAACTGCTTTGGTTGTTTATGTTTGTTAAAGTATTGAATGATAATAAATACTTTCAACAAAAGGCTCTTGCGAACTAAGACTTCTGTTGTTGTTCCAATTGAATATTAATAATTATATTCAGTGCAGTTATTCTTATGAATTAGAATAATGTTAAAACATCAATTCAGTTAAACAGTAAATCAATTTAACTGCTTTGGTTGTTTATGTTTGTTAAAGTATTGAATGATAGTAAATACTTTCAACAAAAGGCTCTTGCGAACTAAGACTTCTGTTGTTGTTTCAATTGAATATTAATAATTATATTCAGTTATTCTTATGAATTAGAATAATGTTAAAACATCAATTCAGTTAAACAGTAAATCAATTTAACTGCTTTGGTTGTTTATGTTTGTTAAAGTATTGAATGATAGTAAATACTTTCAACAAAAGGTTCTTGCGAACTAATACTTGTGTTGCTGTTCCACTTGAATATTAGTAATTATATTCAGTGAAGTTATTCTTATGAATTAGAATAATTTTAAAACATCAATTCAGTCAAACAGTAAATCAATTTAACTGGTTTGGTTGTTTATGTTTGTTAAGTATTGAAAGATAATAAATACTTTGAAAACATGACTTCAAATAAGTTACCGGGGATTGTTCCCCTAGACGGAAACAGACATCAACAGGGCGATAACTCCAGCAGCAGTGGTTACGGTTCAGGGGGCTATGGGGGAAACAGCTACTCATCCCAGAGCTACCCCAATCTGGATACACCCAGCAAGGAGGAGGATACGGCACTTGGAACAGTGGGGGGTACTATGGACAGCAGCAGAATTACTATGCACAGCAGCAACAGACACCGCCAACCCAAATCTCTTACGGCAACTGAGGACAACAGGCACCGGGCGGTTGGAGTGCCGCAACCACTGGACAAGCTGCCGGTACTTGGAGTGGCTATGGACAACAAACCGGACAAACGCCCCAGCAAAGCTGAAGCAACTCCACGCAGGGTGGTGGCTATGGGAACTACAACTACAAGAAGTAAAATAAGTAAAGACTTGTTTGTTTGTAAATAGCTACACAAGAAAGTGGTAGTGTTAAGTTGCTAAAATGACTTAGTTTAACTGACATTTAACTTACGCCATATTGTAGTTCTATTCACAGTAAATAAATAACCTGATGTTAGTCTAGTGGCAGGTTTAGTTAACTTTCGCCTCTACGGTTCTTGCACCGGTGTACAACTTGCTTCATCATTTGTGAAGTGAATTCTCAAATTAATTGAAATTAGTCTTTTGGATAGTAGTTAGATAGAATTTTTATTGCTTTTTAATGATCAGCAGATTAATCTTTGAATCGTAACAAAAACTACCGACACAGCATTTAATTATTATTTTAATTGATGACTCAGCATGTTTACTTAATAGAAGTACGCGGTCTATTAGGTGAGCATATGAATTGAATACAGATGAATTGATATTCATACTGTGAATATTTGTGAATATTTAGAAGTGAATATTTAGAAATAAATAATTTTTCATTTTGAAATACTAATTAGATTTTGATGATTAGAAAATTTTAGAGTCAAAATAAATTAGGAATTTGCAGGAATGAAATATTTTTAAATTAATATACATAAATGAAATGGTTATATTTATAACTAATTTGCAGTAAAATATTAAACGAACTTTCAATTTTTCTGAAGAAAGAATTTAATAGTAAATTTTATTCAATAAAATAATTAAAAAATAGAAATTCTATTTTTTAACGGAAGGATGTTAATTTTAATTGCATGATTATTAATCAATGTTAATTTTTACAAGTTAAATTGAAATAAAATAAGCAAGAATGTCACAATATGTTAAGTTCAGTTTTGATGTGTATTCATACTATTTTTTATGTTATATGTAAGTTTGAAATATTTTATATACATAGTATATTTTCTTTTTGGATTTCTGAAGACTCTATTTTATATCGACATTCAGAAATAAAAAGAGGGGAAGAAAGGAATTATTTGAAATAGAATTAAACCATTTATAAATGTTTAAAATTCTTGCAGTTATAGGTTTGATTTTTATGATTGTTCAATTTGAATTTCAGAATTTTTCAATTTGAGTTTTAATGTTTTGAATTTTAGGATTGATTAAAATGAGATTTATGTCTTTAAATTTAGAATAATTCATTTCCTATGTAAATTGTTGTCATTGTTTTTTTTTAATGGATCGTCTGACATATTAAACACTAAGAACGGCTTGAAAAATATTTTTTTTTTTTTGTAAGTGAAACTATGCTTGCTGACATATTCTCTAAATCGTTGACTATTGATAGATTTACCAAATTTGTTAAATTAATAGGTATGAAAAATATATAATGTCGTGTGAGGAGGAGTGTTGAAATTTTAGTTAAATGTATTACACACTCGTTATATATTTAATGTTAACTTCCTGTTAGACTAGCTCAGCTATATTAAATTACCTATTGTTTCAATAACCATGTATTACTTTTAATGAGAAACGGACATAAGGTCTAAAGTCGATCACACTTCCGTCGAGGGTTAAATACCCTGTCTTGTAGTTTCTGAAGTCAGTCTGTCTTGAACATTACTCAGTGAGAGATGAGTTCCACTCATCTCTCCATAGACTTCTAATTGTATAACATATTTACTCTTTAAATAAACGTTGTTAACCCACTGTTATTTAACCTAATTCTAACACATACCTATAGTTCATGTACTTTGTTGTATTCTCTTCTCATGATTGTTTAATGGAACATTGAGATTTATAGATATATAATGATAATTCTTTATTTCATAAAACAAGATTACATAGCAAAAATGTAAAAACAAAACTAATTATTCCACTAACATAGGTATTTTACAGTTATATATGTTAGTGTCAGTACCTAAAAATATTCATAATCTTCTAAAGCCCATCATAAACTTCTAAAGTCACATCAAAATCTTCTAAAGCCTCATCATAATCTTCTAAAGTCACATTTTAATCCTCTAAAGTCCTATCATAATCTTCCAAAGCCTCATCATAATCTTCTAAAACCCCATCATAATCTTCTAAAGCCCCATAATAATCTTCTAAAGCCCCGTCATAATCTTCTAAAGCCCCATCATAATCTTCTAAAGCCCCGTCATAATCTTCTAAAGCCCCGTCATAATCTTCTAAAGCCCCATCATAATCTTCTAAAGCCCCATCATAATCTTCTAAAGCCCCGTCATAATCTTCTAAAGCACCATAATAATCTTCTAAAGCCCCGTCATAATCTTCTGAAGCCCCATCATAATCTTCTAAAGCCCAATCATAATCTTCTAATGCCCCGTCATAATCTTCTAAAGCCCCGTCATAATCTTCTAAAGCCCAATCATAATCTTCTAAAGCCCAATCATAATTTTCTAAAGCCCCGTCATAATCTTCTAAAGCCCAATCATAATCTTCTAAAGCCCCATCATAATCTTCTAAAGCCCCGTCATAATATTCTAAAGCCCAATCATAATCTTCTAAAGTCCAATCAGAATTTTTCTCTCTGGGTAACAGATCGAGTATATATCCACAGTGAGCATTTTCTCATCCGAAAAGAAGATCTCTCCAGCCTTCGTGCCATCTTTCATTGCATTCAAAAGAATCTTTGATCTGTCCAGCCTCTTCTGTTTCTGCAAGTGCGTGAGCTGTTGCATGTTGGTTACTTTGAAGGGGGACAACTTGAGGTCTACTTTGACGATGGTTCTCACATTTTTTTCGTCGATATCCATACTCTTAGCCATCTTTCTGCTTCGCTTGGGGTTCTTCCTTATCCGCTCCCTATAATGGCTATATTTTAACGTGACCGGACAATTGCCACCCGGAGAACTGCCACCCGGAAAATTATTATTTTTCCGGGTGGAAAATCAATTTTGAGATAAGAGGTGTACAATTCTCTTATCTAAATTATAAGATAGTGATAAATATGCATAGTTTTTTATGTGAGTAATTATTATTCTTTTACATTTTAAGATTCGAATTTCTTCATTCATCATTTATTGTTATTTTATAAAATTAATTATTCCAATTGGTGGTATAATAATTACATTTCTTATATGATTTATATCTATTCTATTATGTGACAACCTACAGTAATTGAAATCAGTCGATCAAATTATGTACATACAGTATTTTAAATATTTTAAACTCTTTTTACAATTTTCATTATTAATTTTCAAACTTTTCTTTCCGTTCTAGTGACGGTTATATTCTATGACACCTGTTATTAGTATTTCACTGTAAAAATATGTTTAATTAACGGTATCAATATACAACATTATTGATTCTTGATCAATTGTTGATAAAAGCCTTTATTATCTCACCCTGTAAATTTCTATATATATTATTAATTGGTAATGGACAAACAATAGGTATTTCTATTACTACTTAATTTCCAAGTGAAGAATTAGAGTTGTAACAATATGCTTTCATAATCATAGATCCTAAAAATATTATAAATGGAGGCACTATTGATTCGTTTTATACCACCGGTATATAGAATTCGATACCACTCATTTTCTTCTCGTCTATGATGCTCTTAATATCTATGACTTAAAAAGTATATTGTATTTATACTCCAATAATATAAGAGTGGCAATTGCCCGGAGTTAAAATTGGCCTGGTAGCAATTAATTGTCTGGGTGGCAATTGTCCAAGTGGCAATTGTCTGGTGGCAATTGTCCGGGTGGCAATTGTCTGATGGCAGATGTCTTGGTGGTTACAGGTACATATTTGAAATATACATATATAGATTTGGGAAAAATTCTTTCATTATCCACTTCTTGCTTTCCAATAATTGTCTCTTATTACTTTCGCAGAATGCGGGAAGGTCATATTTTAGCCGTGATATATTTATTTATCATCTTGTTATTCGCTTAAACTGAAAAAGTGTTCAACCAAATTGCCTGAAATTTGGTGAAACGATTGGTCTATGTCCAGTGACCTGCTGGTAGAATTTTGGGAGTGACCCGGTCAAATGTCAAGGTTATGATCTTTTATAACTCACCAAACTGTCTGAAATTTGATGGGACGATTGGACAATGTCCACGAACCATCTGGTAGAATTTTGGGAGCGATTTGGTCAAAGGTCAAGGCCAAGGTCATTTATAACTCAAAAACTCTAAAAGTAATGAACCATATTGCATGAAACTTGGTGAGTCGATTGGTCACAATCCAGTCACCAGTTTATCAGATTTTGGTAGGAAACGGATAAGCGGCGGCGAAGGTAAGCGCTTTACCGAGTGCACGTAATCTAGTTATTTTTAATTTTGGAAAGAGTCATGAATTCCAAATTCATAGTTCTCGTTTCTGCTTTAAAATACAAATAACTTCCCCCTAGTAATCGTGGATTACCTGTTATTTTTAACTTCAAAGATAGGTTGAAGAAAATTGAAACAGTTAACGTACTGCATACAGAAAAAAGAAGATAATTTCTAATAACAAAAAAGCAAATAATCACATGTAATAAAAAATGATTACTATTTACAGTTGACTGTGGAAATGCTCAACACTTTTCATGTTATTGTAATTATGACAGATAATTATTATAATGACTCGGCTTATAAGTGCAAGCAAATATATGTGGAAATGAGTACTAGGCAGCTGAAAATAACAATAGGTCATTATAAAGGATTGATTACCTATCTATGATGGTATCATTTGAACCAATTTTGATATAACCATTAATTTTTTAGTTAGTTGTTTATTCGCATCTTTTAAACTTATTCTTATAATTAAACATAAGCAATCTTGTTCTTTTTATTACTACTATGTATATTATAATAAAGTTACAATAAAATAGTCTCTTTAAGTTCTAAATAACACACAAATAACTGTCAAAAATGGCTATACTATAATTTCAAAAATGTAAATATATTTCTGTGAAATAATCGTTTAATAGCTTGTTCATTGTCACTGCTGTTCTCAAACTGACCTCCATTGAATAGATTTATTGTTATTCAACCTCTAGCTGTATCGATTAGTACCTACGATACGTTTCACTTCCAATTTTTCTAATCAGAAAAATTAAGTAGGTATTGATTGTTAATTTTAATACCTCTGATTATAATCAATGTATAACCAGATAGTTAGCAGACTAATAAAATATATGTTAAACCTTATAATTTAAAGTAGACCTTATTTTTAAAGTTGTTCAAATATATAATTTATGGGATTGGTATAAATGGTAGTCTGCAACCCATTTCAAATTTTAAAAAATCCTTTCCATTTAATAAAACAAAAACGAAAAATCTGGTAACGAATCGTTCGGTCACCATTTCACCCAAACTTAAAAAAAATATTATATTATCTAGATGAGGTTATTACAAGCAATTGGTTAAATTAAACATGTCCCATCAATTTTAGGGTAAGTTCCGTGTTATCGTACGGTTCTATATTTTCGAACACGTAAAAATCTCTATATAATAATCATTATTTAACTTTTATTTCATTAGTATTCATGATACCAATTAGTAGATCCCGGACTTTTAGGATATATGAAAAAGGCATTTTAGGACTTAAAAAAAGGCATTTTATGACCGAAAGTCATTTTAGGACTTATACATACAATTTTAGGATCAATTGATAGGTATTTACTACGAATAAATTAGCATTTTGGAATATAAAATCAACATTTTTTAGTCCGTTCAATAAAAAAAAATGGTGAAAACAAATAAATAATTCATTCTTTGAAAATTCAATTAATCTTGTTTATAGAATATTTATTCAAATTTAACCTAGAAGTATTATAAAAAAGGTTAGGTAATTGAAATTTTTGAAATGTAACTAATTCCAATATTAGATTCGAAATTTGTTTTTTCAGTTAACCCTCGTAGTAGACAACCTCAGACTAAACAAACCATATATTAGATAATTAGACCAATTAAGATATTCTGAAACTGTTGTACAGGAAAAACCACTTACAAGACAAAACACAATTTTTGTCACCTGGCAGTTTTTCTATTTTAAATATTACTAGGTTCTATATCTCTCTTTGATTTGTTTATTATATTGATTATTTGCAATTTTTTTTCTAAAGTCTATGCTAAAAAGTTGATGTGAAAAGTTACAGAAAACTAGATACAGTGGTGACTATACTAATTCTTGAAGTAATCGAAGTAGTTTATTTATATAATAATTCAGACAGATTTTGATTGAATTATAACGTTCTATAAATTAGATAATACAACCCATCAACTTTACCAACTTACCAAAAAGCCTAAAATAGACTTTCGTCATTTTAGGAATTTATGTTTTTTTAGAACTTTATGGCATTTTAGGATTTTGTGGCATTTATTGACTTTATGGCATTTGTCCGGGCTCTACTAATTAGAATAGAAGTTAAATAATTACTATTATATTATAGAACTAAGGTCTACAATCATAATTCTGCAAACCACTAACCACATATAATTCGGTTCGGTATATATTTTATTATTTGCTTTCAAAGTTTTTAATACTCTGGCCGTGTGCAAAAATTGTACGAATCACTAACCTGACGCTGAAGAACTCTCTTCAGCACTCTTTGCTTTGATTTCTAATTTGAATTTATAAACAAACAATGCGTTTTCTGCGTTTGTTAAAGATATTAATAGATTCCCAAAGTAAATAGACGTTTCTATAATAAGTTTATCCAATTATATTGTTCTTCTACTTCTAATTTGACCCACTCCATGAATTTCTTAGTCTTCGTTCATCTCTCTTCATGCCATTCAATTCCCACATCTCTCCTTGCAGCTTTTCCCTCACAATCCTGCTCTTCATCGTTCTAGTTCCAACCTTGCCTCGCTCCCAAACTACTCTTCATTGCTATGATCTGTTGCCTCTGCAGCTCTTCTACCTTCTCCTCCCTCACATCCACAACACCACCGACTTTCACCACCATCACCCTATGATAACTCTTCTCTATAATTGAATACGTCATTCTTATCCCCTTCTCCAAAATTTTCTTACTCTTTATCTCATACAAATTGCACTTTCCTTCTATCTTGACTCCCAAATATTTAATCTCCCTCACTACCTTCATTTCCACATTGAACATCATGCACTTGCTCTTCTCCACAGTAATCTCCAATCAATATTTTCCTCCCTCAAAATCCTCACAGACATTCTTGTTTCTCGACAGAAACATACCATCATCCGAAAAGAAAAATGAACTTAACTTTACTCCTCATATGGAGTTGAATACTCTCATATTCAACTCCATTATAAATCATTCATGTAATCAACGCAAGAGAAAAGTACTGTACCAAGCAACCGTGAAGTGACTTAGACTGATGACAAAAGAGGGACGCATATTTAGATATAAGTAATTATTAAGTTTGTGACAATATGCTTTATAAATCATGGATCTTAAAAATATCACAGTCGAAATGAAATGGTATTGAATACTATATACCGCTGGTGTAGAACCATTCAATTCTCTTTAATTCTCTCCGCCTATAAGATTTTCGTGATCTATGATTTTGAAAGCTAATTATTTTCAGTTACCGGTGAACAGGGTCATGTATAAATGAATATATTATTTCAGAGATAAAAGATTTATTTTTAGTTCTAGAAGTTTTTCACTAGCAAACAAGGGTAACTTTATTCACAATTTATTCAATCTATATCGAAAAGTAATGGATGAATTGCTTCACATTTAACCTCTTAACATAACTCTATTTTTTACAGAAAACTGATAGCGTTGAGTGTACGAGGATAATTCACATCCATCACATACATTCTCATTAAAGCTAAAGACTAGACGACGGTTTCTAACATGGACAACAATTCTGCAAAAACTTCCTAATAAACTCATTTAAATTAACCAAATAATTGATTCAAAATCACAAATGATGAAGCATACTTTTTTGTTTCACATGATTGTTGGTACCAACATGAATTAGAGTGAGTTCAAAGTTACCAAACGGTTCCACATTTCCAAGATGTGAGAAATAAATATATTCCCTTATTTTAATTGTATATTATTTTAATAATATAATCGAAACTATGTAACCGTTGGATAATTCTAAACTTACTTACAATACAGGTTTTCTTTTTACATTGTTAAGCAGCTACGATAAATTTAAATCCTGCTACACTTAAGACAATACTGGAACGCAGCATATATGACACCATTTACAAAGCTATTTCTTCAATAACTATTTATTCACAATCACCATTGCGGTCACATACAATGATTTACTAACTAACTGAAGTTGTGCGGGACTAGCAACGGCAAAACTAAAATTGCACTCAATGAATGACATTGAAAAAATTGAATAAAAAACTAAAATAAAAAAAAAAACGATTTAAATTACCTTAACTCTATGAAGACTAATCAACTAATCTAATGGAAATATGTACATCATCATAAATGTAACCTTAGACTAGTATTTGGCATAGAATCATAACACAGGTCCAACAAAATTCTGCCGAAAAAAATCTCTCTGGATTAGATTGCAGCTAACTTGGTTAAACAAATGAATAGATTATCACATGTCAATAGTTCTTCTATCGAATGGGTGTAAATACTTATGAATATGACTATTTGTTTCATAAATATGAAATATTGCACGGTTCACGGTTCAATAAGTGACAAGCATCGTCTACCACGGTGTCAACATCTACAGGTTAAAATTTTAGGGTTTTGAAATGGTTATTTGAATTTAATTAAAATACGAATACAATGAATCATTCTTAGATGTCAGGCTATTGATAATTTGAAAAAATTTCCAAATTAAGTCTCGTCATTGCTATATCCAACACTTTTTCTTTAATTATTAACATAGCATTCAATTAAATTAAATAAATAACAAACTATTTATACAAATTAACCTGACAAACGAATTGGAATTAATTTTAGATTGAGTAAATTTGGAAGTAAGCAATTATTATAAAAAGTGTATACATCAACATTAATTAATGTTCATTACAACTCTTTGTTTGTTTATAGATGTTTATAATGTAAAAGTTATAGTAGAGCTTGTACTCTATACTTAGCAAGTTATTCATGCACATCCTAATTCCCCCTTAAATCACGTATCAAGTTCACTGTATGGAAAATAACAGAATTCATTCGGGAAGAAATTCTGCATTTTACATTCAGTTTGGACTTCAATCAGTTGTTGTTAAGTTGGAGGGTGCCACAGACCCTTTCTGACGCCTTCAGGAGCACCTCCCTTTCAGATGTTCTTTTCCATGGTATGTGATGATGTGGACATTAAGGTTACTCTTTTGGTTGGCGCGATACTGACACAGATGACATGAGTAAGGTCTCTCACCAGTGTGAATGATTAAGTGACGACGTAGTACCTGAGGAAATGAAGATTTAGCTATCATGTCTGATACACAAAAATATTTTCAATTAATCGTATTAAATAGATTAATTAGATAATACAGGTAGTATTCCAACGTCTGTTTAGGATCGAATAACCATCCCTAAACGTTTAAATGAGAACAAGTGGACCTCGAAGAGATTGTATATAATTTAAAGATATATAAGTTTTATCATGTTAAATATGGTATGGAGAAATTTTGATTACTCAAATACAGAATAATAACAAAAAGTGTAATTATACTGGGATAAAAAGGATCGCAAAACTAAATGATTAAGACAAAAACACGTAATACAATTCCCCAAGTAAGTAATATTAGTGGGTAATATTATTGAACATTCATGTAAAATATTGCCTCGATAATGGCTAAATCCAAAATTATTAGAATAAAACAAGATTGAAGGGATTTCAATAATTTCCACTTCATCCAATTACACTACCAACTGAGTTTTGTATTCAATTTCAGGCAACTCTGATATAGACACCGTATATTTCATCAAAGCTAATAGATGGAAATTGGTAATTGATAAATATATAAAAGTGTTAATAATTACCTGTCGTCTATTAGGTCCTGTGAAAAGTTTGTGACAAACAGTGCATGATACAGTGCCAATAGGACCATTTATTTTTGTTGAATTGTTGAAATTTGGCAATGCTGAAGATATCGACAGTAATTGACGTAATCTCACCTGAAATAAAAGAAGTTCTGATAGAATTTTTTTCTTTCAAGGCCTACCATATTTCTCAACTGATTTCACTATAAAATACTAACGCCTGTGGAATTGTGATGACTAGATCCTTCAAGAGAACTAAAATCTAAAGGTAAACTTAATGGCGATGAATCAGAATTCCATCCAGAAGCTTCGTTCTGTAAAAAGAGTAGAATGCCGATATTATTACAGGATAGGTTTATTAATAGCAAAAGAAAATGAATTTGAATATGAATCAATAAAGAATATGGTTTTTTGCTAGAGAATCAACTCACATGTGAAAATGCAGATAAATTTGAGAAGGAGGGTCTAAAATTAGCAGCTTGTAGAGCATCACTTGTGTGCTGCAATAATGCTGGCAAACTTTTATGATTGTGTTCATCTTGGAAGTTATCTTTATCCTGTTCACCTTGATCACTATTGATATCGTAATTCATGTTTGATTCGTATTTGAACATGTCGTCATTATGAACATCATACGATCCTGAATCTCTGTGATCGAGACTGGCAGTGTCACACTCTTCTTTGATTCTCTCTTCCATTACATTGATACTCCCTCCACCACTACTACAAGCTCTGATGTCATCATCAATAGACTTGGTTGAACACTCGTTCTTATCAGGTAAGGGTGAATCTCCTTCAACACCATCATCATCTGGAAATTTCTCTGTTTGCAGGGATGGCAAAGGAGGAGTAGAATTTGGTTCTTCATTTCGAATGTCTTCTTCTTGGTTCAAAATTTGTTTATTGTCTTTTGATTTTTTGGATGGAGGAATTTCATTATCACTACTTGGAGCACTACATGTATTGCTTTCTCTTCTTTTTCTATTATTAGGTCCATAGCTTACCATGCCTTCAAATTGATCATCATCTGGAACGGCTAAACCTTTCAACTGCAAGCACTCAGCAGCTTTCAGTAAAGTGGTCAAATTATGTTGAGGTACGTTGACTTCACCAAGATACATATAGTCCAAGAGATATTCTAGGTCATCACTTCGAATATCTTTCAATATTATCACTGGGTTTTTGCAATAAGTTTGGCTCAATATTGAACTGAAATAGTCGCTGCAAGTGGAGAGAACTATTTTGTGTACACTGTAACATTTTCCTTCGC
Source organism: Caprella mutica (assembly GCA_947561585.1). Classification (NCBI taxonomy): domain Eukaryota; kingdom Metazoa; phylum Arthropoda; class Malacostraca; order Amphipoda; family Caprellidae; genus Caprella; species Caprella mutica. The sequence continues at coordinate 61,121 of CANNZV010004630.1, forward strand.
ATGCCAATGTGATATCGGTATACAGTTGCTGAAATAGAAGGAATAGAAAAATAGTTTGTGTAAATACTTGGTAATAAAAATCAAAATTAACTTAAGCAAATTTTAGTTACTATAACTAATTCAATATATTAGTTCATTAAAATAATAATTCATTACAAAGATATTGGCAGAAAAGGATGAAAGAAATAAACATTCAGGGTAAGAGGGAAATAACACATATTCTCACCTTGTTTCTCAATATTCCAAAGGCATTTATAAAAGTAGATTGGTGATTATTCCACTTTAATGAGAGAAGATCATCCATGTTCTTCTTCAATGGAATTATAGAATTCTATAGACTGAATAAAGTAGCATCATTAGTTTACCTTTCAAAGTTTTTAAACATTTATTTTCGCTTTTGTATGTCAGCAGTTGTTGTAATACAATGAAATTTTAAATTGGAATAGCCAGATTCAGACCTATTGAAATATATATAGCTAAATCAATTTATAATATAAGCAATCATGTTAACTGTTAAAGGTCCTCTCCAGAATCCGGTAAAAATAAGTTTATTACATAATATTATAGAACTAAGGTCCACAATCATTATTCTGCAAACCGCATACAATTCGGTTCAGTATATATTTCATTATATGTTTTTAAAGTTTTTAATAGTCTGTGAGCAACATTTGATTTAATTTCAAATTATTAATTTTATAAACAAACAATGCGTTTTCAAACTTTGTTTAAGATATTAATTGTTTCCTAAAGTATATAAATGTTTCAATAATAAGTTTATCCAATTTTATAGCTTAATACGAATATTAAATCAAAACATATGATGAACATTCTTTTTCTTCAGACTAAAAATTAGCAAGTCGGAAATAAAATAGGTATTGTAGTGTTTTGATTATAAAAATCTTTAAAACTATATAAATTTTTTAAAAATTCTACCAAATTTCATTCGGCTTGCAGAAAAATGATAAGAAACATTAGCCTCGTTGATTAAAGCAATAAAATAAAATTGCTTGGAGGGGACCATTAAGCATTGTTTTTTTTTAAATAACGCAATCAAATAACCATTTAATAACTAGCTACAAATGTTTTACATGAATATATTATGTACTCACAATTAGGATTCAAATTTCTTGAATTTTGAGGATATCTGTTTTTCATTCTTCACATCACGAAGACAAATAGCTACTTACCTGGCACAGGGAACACCTTTATATAACCGATGTGAAATGTCTATGACAATCAAAACCTTGCATTCAATATTTAGTTTTATCTTGACATATCTACAAAGAAAAAAATATACAATATTTGCACACGTTGATTTCATCCTGTGAACTAATCTTTTTTTCTACATGCATTGTTAAAATTATCACAAAACTTCATTGAGCCAAACTATAAATGTATGATTAAAATAGGTAGACTATGAACCAAAACTTTAGCAACAAACTTTTCTTTTCCTTTGAGTTATTTCATACAAAAATTAACATAACAACAAAATTTTATATGGCAATATATAGAAAATAGCATGGAAACAAATTTAACGTCAGCAATCAATTTCATCAAATATAAAGAAATATTTGAATGCAGAATTTGAAGCCATATATACCTATGTTTGCAAATGCTACACTCTTAAACTTGGTACAGTTACGAGACATTAGTCCAGAGCTTAAACATCATTGGGTATTTTTTGTGTTTTGCCAGTCTACAGCTAAAAATGTGGAATATTTTACTAAGACTCAGAGTCACAGAGACAAATCTGGGCTCTAATTTAGAAATGTGCAATTTGAGATAAATTTTTATTTAATTCTATGTTTCTGTTTATGTACCAGGTTTTGTTTAGAGAGCATTTATTAGAACATTTACGATTATATAATGTTTAAGGAGAATTTATAATTACTTTTTTGATTAAAGAAGAGAATTTTCTCAATACAATAATGGTGAGTGGAGATAACTAAATAGTAAATTCTGAAGTTCCTGGAGAACATTCTTTTTATCAGAAAATTATTTTGGCAAGGGTTTTGCATATCCATTTAAAAAATCATCAACCATCACAATTTTTCCAGACTGCAAAATCTAGGATATTTTTAACATTACCTCTGGGCTCTGACTTGTGAGAACAATCCCTTATTTTCTTTTCTATAATTTCATGTGTTTTGCTGAATGCATAAGGCGAAATGAGGATTTCTTGGACGTAGAAACCTCAGAACACTATCAGTTTCACTGTTTCTGCAATCTGGCCATTTTGCATTTTTGGCCATACTTTGGAATTGGAACATATCTGCTACGGTTTTTTTTGATAAAAGCTTGTTTACAGAACAGGATCTTGATAATCCAACAGCTTTCCATATGTATTTTTTGAATAAAACAGCATATCTATTTGTAACAAAAATTTGAAGAGTATGGGACATTTTAAATATTTTCTGAGCACACAATTGTTAATTTTGTCTTTTATTTTCATGTATTCAGCTAAGAACAGAAGGGTATAAGAGGATTTCTTGGAAAACACTTCACCAGTTTTTGCAGCTTGGAGTTGTAACGCTACATGTAAAACTAAGTCTGTAGACAAAGAAATAAACGCCATCAATTGAGACTATTATGATACAAACAACTACCTTAAAACTATAAAGAAGCTGAAAACTCAATTTTATCACGTCTGAAAGTAACGAAGATCATATCTACATTACGAATTACTCTATTTTCCCGTCACACATCTCGAAAAAGTGCTAATTGCATCTTGGTACTTGGAAACAGACGCACATCAATTTCACAAAGAATTGCAACACTATTCAACGGAAAAATTAGTTATGATTTTGAGTGTTTGTAATATAGTTTTCATTCATTTAATAAAAACGAATCGATATCTTTAAAAAACAGAGAATTGTTCTATCCTAATGTTAGTGAAACTAAAAATTCACGGATCTTAATTATCTACCTAGATTGCATGTAAGATCTGCTCTTTGAGAAGACGAATTTCAATGTTTGTTAATTAAGGTTTCCTTGTATACCACCTATATGATATATCCATTATATTTTTTTAAATTGTACATATATTTAAGTTTAAAATGGCATTGACATCATGACGTCACACTCACATTAATTAATTCCCATTCACCCGAGCAGATATCGGGATCAGAACTAGTAAAAATAATGGTTATTATTATTCACATTGAAAACTGTACTTTCTATTTAATTTTCATTAGAAATATTATTATTTGGTTAAAATAGCGTTAGTAAAATTATATGGATTTGAGTTTGAATTGGCAACTTTACAATTTTTTTTCCTGACTTCGATCTTTAAAATGTATTTGTAGGACAGTTACTACATTGTTAGAAGTAACTGTTGTCTTCACGTGTTCTGTATAGCGTAATTTAATTAATACACCTGTTATACGAAAATAGTACTGGCCGTGGACGCATGGCATCGGCAACGTAAAGTATTGCCAGTACCAATAAGTCGTTTATACGTGGTTATACTGTTCAGGGCCGGTGGACATCCGTGAGATGGGCCAACGTCAGGCCTTTGCTGGCCCAATACATCGAGACCGGCATGACGTGTTGGCCCAGAATTTCGTTCTGAATTGGGCCAACGTTGGCCCAACATTGTAATGTTTACTGGGTAGTTATTTTCATAATACCAATTCTAGCTGTCGATCTTGAATTACATTTTATAATATATATAGTTTAAGAGAAATAAATGGGAATAGGAGACGAAAATCCATTCATTAAACTTTTAGGAGGATTTCCATATTTCTTGTCATATAACACCCTTTTTTTCGATAAACAGCCTTTTCAATACTTTATGTTTTCCTTACCTTTCACGAGTCAGCATACTAAGAATAGCAGGAAAGTAGTGTGACTTCACCCTTTCACTTTCAAACGAATCTATTTACTGCAACTAAAGTTTCATTTAAAAATATTAAAACGAACAACTTATCTAATGATCATAACATGATCTCCATCAAAACTTTCAATTAATTTACCAAAATCATCATTACTCACAAGGAAAAAATATTAGCGTTACAGTAATTACGCTAATTAAGCTTTTTGTACAAATTATATTAAAACATAATCTGGTCGAAATCGAAAACTCCTCTATTACATTTACTTAGTAAATCCTCTTCCACAAAAATATTTCAGTAAAACATTGAATCAAAATCTGTGAACAAGTAAACCCTTTATTGATTTTGTGATTAATGATCATTAGGGTTGAGACAATATGCACTGCATATTATGCAGTGTATGCACATAAAAATTTAGTGCATATTCGCTGGAAATATGCGTTTCATAAAATGCATATGCATTTTATAAATTGCATATGCATTTATAAAACGCATATGCAAAATATATGCATTTATAAAACGCATATACAAAAGATATGCAGAAAATAGTTTTAATTAAAAAAAATTAAACGTATTTCAGTTAAGTAGACATTCTAGATTTCCATCTATTTCTCGATAGAGGCTGTTACTAAGAAGCCTATGTATTTTTCACCAAATGTTTTTTTTATTAATTGTAAAAATAATAAAACACTGAGATGTAGAATGAAAGTTAATATCTTTTTATTGTCAATTTTTATATATTGAAACACTTCTTATAAAGTCTGCTTCCAAGTACATTAACAAGTCATAAATATGAAGTATCTTTTATACAGGTAAAGCTCGTACAGCGGACGATCTTTAAACGGTCACCCACTAAAAAAAGATCAAAATTATTCGTTCTTCTGACCATACAAATCCTACAACGGCCCCTCAAATAATATTATTTATAATTTAACAAATATTTTATTAGTTTACCTAGTATCTAGTCAAACATTGATTATATTCAGAGGTATTACAATTTAAAACCAACACTTAACTTATTGTTTTTTCAGTAATTTGATCTTGTCAACCTATTCCTCCTCGTTTTCTTTGATTAGAAAGTTCTATAGAAATTAAAAAGGTGTAACTATTCTATATTCTATAGTAATATATATATCATTTATTTACCCCAAAAAAAAAATCCAGTAAAAATCAAGATATTAAATTAGTTATTTTGTTTTTGGTTTAATTAACGAAATATACCATCAAAGAAAACTCCCAATTACAATTGGCCTTATTTCAAAGAAATTAGAGCATATAACGCTAACCTGAACGCATGAAAAGCATATTTTAAGCATAAAAAGCATATTTTAAGCATAAAGAAATATATTTTTAAGGCATAAAATGCATATAAATATAAAGCATAAAAGCCTATTTATCAAGCTTAAAGCATAAAATCCTAATTTTCATAAAGAATATTGTCACAACCCTAGTGATCACTTTTGAGATTGAACTGCCTCACGCCTCAATTTGCTCTATTGTTGCTAGAATTACTGAGAATGTTGAATCAAAGAACGCAAGATATATTTTCATCATTTCTCTGCTCTGTAGAAGTTTTTGAAGTTCTCTCTAATAATTATCTGGAATATTAAGAAGCAGAGTTCAACCAAGTTCCCCACCTCAATATAATCTAATCTATAATATTTAAATTTTTGAAGTAGAATAAATATCTAGCTCTTATTCATTCGCCTGATGTTTATCATTTATTTATGTAGAAGTTTATCATTAATCAATTTATAATAATAAGCACTTTTTATATGTATATAAATAGAAATTCCATGTGCAAATAGAAAATGCATTTGCAAAATAAAAAATGCATATGCATTTTCTATTTGCATATGGAATTTCTATTAGCATATGCATTTCAAGATTTGCATATGCATTTTAAGATTTGCATATGCTTTTTTTATATGCATATGCATTTTTTCACCAATATGCAAGATATGCAAAGTCACAACCCTAATGATCATATTGGTCACGTAGAAAGAGTATGTGATTGGCCGACTTAGAAATTTCAAAATAATTAAAATTTCATATAAATTTCAAATACAACGCAGTCTAGCCTTACTGACTTTTCCAAAATTACAAGTTTCTGTTATTGCTTCTGTATGACATGTCCATGATTGCGAGAGGAGCCGAGTATCTCTGTGTGTACCTATTGATAACCTCTGTACGATAAATACATTGGAATAACTGTGATACAAATTTTCACAATTTAATTGCAGTTAAAAATATTGACAATGGTATATATCTGTACCAGTAAGTCTATCTTTAATACACATAGTGGTATAAATGTGTACCAATACGTAGTCAACATGTTAAGCGCCATTTTGTTTCATTTCAAAAGAGTAGCTAGTTCCAATTCCATTCAAAAATGAATTAGAGGAAAATAATTATTAGTCATTATATACTAAAAATGCTAATAAAATAGCTACATGTTAGTAAACAATATTATTATCAATTAAATAAAACATAGAAGCCTTTGAACAATACAAGAAACTTCACATTATGCTATGTACATCAGAAGAAAATCTCATCAGAACACGAATTCTGAAACTTTTCACACATTAGAAACTATGTACGTCTGGAAAACTGATGTTGAAGAGTACACGGTTACTATATGTAAACAATTGAGAAACAATCAATACGTTGAGACAATGTTCAACACTCAGTCCATACATGCACCTAATGTTATACACTCAAAGCGCACACAAATTGCAAACACCCAGACCCTGCGCACATGAATTGTAAACATCCAGACCCTGCGCACATGAATTGCAAACACCCAGACCCTGAGCACGTGAATTGCAAACACCCAGACCCTGAGCACGTGAATTGCACACACCCAGACCCTGCACACATGAATTGTAAACATCCAGACCCTGCGCACATGAATTGCAGACACCCAGACCCTGAGCACGTGAATTGCAAACACCCAGACCCTGAGCACGTGAATTGCAAACACCCAGACCCTGAGCACGTGAATTGCACACACCCAGACCCTGCACACATGAATTGTAAACATCCAGACCCAGACCACGTGAATTGCAAACACCCTGACCCTGAGCACGTGAATTGCAAACACCCTGACCCTGAGCACGTGAATTGCAAACACCCAGACCCTGAGCACGTGAATTGCAAACACCCAGACCCTGAGCACGTGAATTGCAAACACCCAGACCCTGAGCACTTGAATTGCAAACACCCAGACCATGCGTACTTGCATTATAAACACCCAGACCCTGAGCACGTGTATTGCAAACACGCAGACCCTGAGTACGTGTATTACGATCACCCAGACCCTGAGCACATGAATTGCAAACACCCAGACCGCACGTACTTGAATTATAAACATGCAGACCCTGAGCACGTGTATTGCAAACACGCAGACCCTGAGCACGTGTATTGCAAACACGCAGACCCTGAACACGTGTATTGCAAACACGCAGACCCTGAGCACTTGAATTGCAAGCACCCAGACCCTGAGCACATGAACTGCAAACACGCAGACCGCGCGTACTTGAATTATAAACACGCAGACCCTAAGTACGTGTATTGCAAACACCTAGACCCTGAGTAAGTGTATTGCAAACACCTAGACCATGAGCAACAGCATCAGAAACACTCTGACCATGCACACAAGTTTAAAAATATGAAGAATATCCTTACAAAGGAGTTAGAAAGATGGTTTAGAGCAGTCAGTACATTGACTAAGAGAGCTGTAGCTCAGCTGGTTACTATTTAGTATTCACAGAGCATAAATATTTTGTTTAAAAATACAATATTTTTCTATTGAATTAAGAATATTTTTTACAGAAGATATTTCATGAACTACAAGATAGGGGTAGAGTTCTTTGAACATCAAAGAACATCAATTAACTACCTAATGGAATATTAGATCTACCTTGTTGAAGGGGTTTGGAAAATTTAAACATTAATAACATATATTTTAAATTATTTGAAATAGCTGTGGATAATTTTACGAACAATGAACTGAAGTGCTTTCTATGATGAATGTAAAGTTAGTAGCTACTACATGACAATGAATAATCTAGGTTGAAATATAATAGGAGGGAAACTATGAAGATTTAACAGCTGATGGTTATGGTATAATCTCAAACAGAATTTTATCAAACTTTATCAGCATTTTGGTGGCTGGGATCAAATTTTATAGAAATTGTCAAAATTTTGAGAATAAAATTTTTATGGAACATATATGTTACTAATGATTATTAATCCTACGATCTCAAAGCTATTCATCAGCTTGAAATCATCAGCTGTTTTCAACTTTCGCCAATCTGGACTTGAGTTTATTCGATAGATCATCGACATTACTCTGACTCTGCTGAACTTTGACCACCATTGCCTTACGTTCTGTACGTATCTCATCTATACCCTAGGGAGAAAGAAAACATAATTACTACTAAGTCTGTTTCAACTGTCAACTCGAAATATTCATCATCATCTCTTTAAAATTTTCGTTGCATACATATGGATATTAATTAGCTACATAATATGAAAAAAAATTTAGTGGAAACTCACGTTGGTTTCCAGGGCATCTAATCTGAATAAGAGTTTCATGTGTTCTTCATTAACTCCAGCTAGAGTTTTCAAACTGCTCTTCATATCAGTGACAACGGGGCTGCTTTTAGAAACTTGAGTGTTGATGCTCTTGGACAATTTGGACACATTCTTGATCATCACCTCTACTTCATTCACCAACTGAAATATATTAGAAGTGATCAAAAGAAGTTTATCAAGATAATCTGAATGAAGGGCAACTGAATATAATGTTCAGTTTATCAGCTCACCTGTTTCAAATCTCTGAACGCTGGATTCAGGACACTCTCAGTTTCACTTTTAGAACTAGACTGCAATAGAAAGAAACAAAAAAAAATTAAAATATGTGTAACATGCAGATATGCATATAGAAGTTTGTAATACATTATTCATATATCGACATTGCAAATTTCAGTTAGAATTCAACAGCAGCCTAGGACTGTCATTCAAAGCTGAGAAAAATGTTTAACATTACCCAAACTTTCATTGTTATAAGACCAATCAACAATGATATTTTAATTAATAACCACTAGCTAGCTACTAGCTAAGCAATGTAATATAACATATCTACTCACAGAATTTGATGATGAACCAGACACTGTGTTTTTGCGTTTCAGAGCCATCATCTTATCACCAGTCTTCACCTTCAATTCCAACATGGTGTCAGACAATTTCGAGAGCTGTTTTCCTTTATATATAAGCTTGAGTTCCTCATGTTTTTCACCAGCATCTGCGTCAGCTGGCATTTCCTTCATGATTTCTAAATGTATCTGAAAGAAGAAAAAATTAATACCATGGAATAATTATAAATATTAACAATATAAAGTTGGATATAATATTATTATATTGATTGATAATGCCATAATAAAACTAAGGTTAACAAGGATAGGAATATTTCAACAACCAACTTTTAGACAAAAAATAGTTTAAAAAAGTAACATTGCTTAAATTAGCTTTTACTTGTAAAAAACATATTTATGTAGATCCATATAATCATGAACAACATCATAACTATAAATTAGAAAATGAACTCATAAAGAACTTGAATCTTGTAAGAAATAATAGCTAGCTACCTAGGACAAAGATTTATTTGATTTAAATTAGAATTTAAAATAAATCCAATTCATGTTGAATGCATGAGCAGTCCCCTTTCATAATTTTGAACAAAATTGATATAGCTAGTATCAAAATGTAACTTTCGAAACTCACTAGTGTGATGAGCTCCTGAACTGTTGTGTCTTCAAACACCTCAAGGGTCTCTCGTTTAGCCCCTAAGGTGATTGTGATGTGTATCGGTTCTTTCCTTTGAAATGACATCATTGACGAGACTGTGTTCACAAACCTACTTAGCATTGAGATCTCTTCAGATTTTCACTGTTAACAATTTAAATTTAGTGGTAAAGCTAGGTGAAAGGAATAATTTTTTGAGCAAGAAAACTTTCAGTAAGTTTTACTAAATAAAATTCAGGAGTCATTTAATGCAAGACAACTGGACGTAGAATAAAATGCACCATCCGTCCTCTTCACACCAAGAAAATTATCAAAGTTTACTAATGAAATGCCTCATGGAGCTTTTATTCACACTCCACAAACATATAATATAACCATTATGAAATAAAATTAGCAATGAATTATCATAAAGTATCACAGAAAGATTTAACCAAAAATATAAAGATGATATTATTGAACTGAATTGAAACACATTAGTAGAAATAATCAAAATGAAAAAAAAGGAACATCTAGCTACACTATCATTTTTGTAGTAAACTCTACAAAATTTGATAGCCCATATTTGTTTCCAGGTGCTTTAGAAGATTAGTTTAATGAATACTCCTACAATACTAGTTTTAGTTTAAAATTGCAAATTCAGTAATTTCAAATCTAAAGAAAGAGAATATACTAGATTTGTTATGAATATCAGCTTGATACTCATGAAATGTTCTCGAAAAAATTCTCTATTTTGCATTTTACTCACAAAAATACATAGATGTGGATGAAGAAGTTCATAAGTGATGGTTCACACTCTCATATTCTCTAGAATGGGTTAGCCTCAGTTTAATACATTAAATATTCTGGTGATGTTAGAAAACATAAGAGTAAATTGTGCATGTCACAATGAACCCCCCTGTCAGGTCATTTAACAATCATGAATTGTTTAGTACAACAAAGGAGATACAACAAACTACAACCTTTCATAATACAGTTTGAGTTTCACCAAAAAAATCTAAAAGGTGAAAAATTTGAGATTGAGAGAAATTAAGTTTCCAGCTTATGTGGATCTCTTTACTTTTATGGTTCAAAACATACTTATAGATTTACTTAGGTTGTCAGACAAAGACATGTAATTGATGTAAATATATTAGATAGGAGGAAAACACGATAGTTCAAAAAGAAAATGCTAAAGATGTCCCATATTCTCCAGACCGTGACTGGCCATGTTTTACTTTCACAGTTTCAAAGCATGTCTGTTAAAAGTCAATTAGGCCTAATTGTAATTGTTTTAATAATTTCAGTGGGACAAAACCCAGTCTGCCAATCAGTCTCCAAAGATTTACAAATTTCTATCCAAAATGGCAAAAAATCACAAAATACTCTCCAATAATTACACATAAACATAGGAAATAATTGGAAAATTGTCACCGGATATTTCAGAAGGCCATTTTCAAGGTCTCAACAGGTCAACAGTTGCCAGATAAATTAAAAAAATTCACTCATCTTTGGCAGACTGGGACAAAACTCCCATATTCTGCTGCTAATTTCTTTTCTGCAGACTGCTGACTGGCAAATTGGATTATTTCATCAGCCTCTATAACATGGGAACAGGGAAATTAGAATTAATATGAATATCTAAATAATTCAGAACTGAATGTAGAAACTAACAAATTAGTTAAATAAGAAAATATACATTTTCTTCATTCTTGATTTCATAAAGCTAAATTTTAGAAATTTGAGTTAATGTTTCAAGACAATCCCTAAACTAAGGCTGCTCTAGCTTCTAGGTACCAGTCTGTTTTTCATGGTGAATTCCACCGACTTGACGGCAGAATTTTGTCCCCTATGAAAATAATATTCTGGCAAAGTCGGTTGATTTTTAGCTAATTATATTCCTATGTTACCATTAATTTTTGGTGGATAATAGGGGGAAATGTTGGTGGATCGGATCAAATCATCAGTCAAATTATTGGAAATTGTTGGATTTTTTCAGCTTTTTGAAAAAGTCAGTGGGATTTTGTGCACCAAAGAGACTGGTCTAGGTAGGGTGAAGCAGGTAAATTGCGGCCCACTAACTAACTGCGGCCTCTAACAACTGAAACGCCATAGCTTCAAAACACTCGTAAAAAACATAAAGTAATAAATTGTACAATGCACTGTGCTTATTTTGATAGCTAGGTATGCAACATTTTAATGTAATTTCGGTTCAGAATGTTAAAGAGACTCACTTGTGAAGGCCGCAATTAAAAATTAAAGGGCCACAATTTACCAGCGTGACCCTAGGTCCCTAATTCAGTAACTCACTATTGAAGCAAACTAGGTAGGTAACCGTCCGTAGGTGTAGCCTGTAGGTCACAGTGCTCACTCTGCATAATGTGTCTCTTTTCCCCACAGAGATTTTAATTAAAGAGTTACTCTACTCTCTGACTCTAAGCAGCAGATTAAAAATCTCCTGCAGCTAAATTAATGGCAACATAGGAAATAATTCAAAATTCTCCCGCAGGCCGCCAGTCCAGTGACTCCAGTCTGGAAGACTGCTTAGACTAACAGATGAACTCTATATGCTAAATGCTGCGGATTAAATTTTTTTTAGCAATTAACAATTAATTTTTGAAGTCTGTAAAACTCCAACAGAGTAATTAGTTCATCAGAAAGCACCTATTTTTCCAGACTGGCCACCAGTTTACAGAAACTGGTAAAGTGTTCATCTCTTATTCTGTTTGTAGCCAAATTAATGTAAAAATATAGGGATTAATTCAGAAGTGTTCGTATGGTCGTACCCAGTCTGCAGAATGTGTCCCTTCTCCCAGACTACCGCAGAGATTTTAATTGGAGACACAGATACTCTCTGACTCTCAGTAGCTGATTCAGAATCTCCCGCAGCTCCAAGTAATAAAGCATGTCCAAACTCGCCATTTTAATGGCGAGTTTGTGACAGTTATTTTGAGCCCTTCAATTGCAAATGGCGAGTTTTATCTACTTTTCTCCTATGCTACAATGTTATTTTGGAGAGAATTTATGAAAATTTGATCATTTTGGAGAGAATTTGTTGAATTTTGGAGAGAGCTGGAGAGACAAATGGCGAGTTTATGAGACATACTATTTTACTTGGCCGCAGCTAAATTAATTGTAACATAAGAATTAATTCAAAATCTCCCGCAGCTAAATTAATGGTAACATAGGAATTAATTCAAGATCTCCCGCAGAGATCTCCAATTTCTAAATATTCAATCAAAACTCCAGCAGAGAGTCTTGGAAAAATGTTCCATATTCTGCAGAATGGGG
>CANNZV010004630.1:74562-93334 GCA_947561585.1 Caprella mutica
GAAGAAATCCGCCGACAAATATTAATTATATATATTTCACCATACCAATTTTATCGTGATGAATAGTTAATTCGTCTACATTTTTATATTAGAATTTACTCTTTATAGTTCTTCAATTTCAATCATTGTTGGAGAATACACAATCGTTCGTAGTCGACACAAATCCAATCATTATTGAATATCATCTGAGGTAAATTCAATGATATCAGTATTAGGTACTATTTATAATTATATATTAACATTTGAGATGTATTTAATTATATATTTGACCAAGTAATCAAAAGTTATTTCATGAAGATCTATAAACAAATATTTCTGATGCGTGTATCTGTATACCAGGTGACGTCATGAATGGCGTGCGTGACGTCACACTTTCGCACCATTTTCAAGTGCGAGTATCCTTCTAAATTATTTAATTCATGGGTTGTCCAATGTTTCAAAGTGTGGTCAGAGTCGTCATTTCCTGTCACCCGGTGGTCACGTCAAACTAGATTCGATTAGCTGATTACCATACCCGTTATGTTCTTGTACCCTGGGTTAACCAATGTTTCCTTCATTGGGCAAGTGTTGTTTGGCAACTGTTGGCACAATGTTGTTTACCACCAGACCAGTGTGTAATAGCACTGGCATGCCAATATCCGATCGTGCCTTTACTTTGCCAACGTTTTCCGACGTTGGCCTGATAGTGCAATGTTTTCAGGGTAGGCTAGCTGACACTCGTGAGGCGTTCCAATGTCATATCAGTTCTGGCCCTGTACAACAAGTCCGGCATGACAACGTTGTTACAGAGCGTGTGACGTCATGCATTGTGCCGAAGTTGGCCAACATTTAATGTTCACTGGGGGTGGATAGACCAGAAGCGATAAAAGAGGGAATCTAGAAACTTGTCCTCTCTCCTCTCTTCATTATTAGCTGGAATATTAGTTGAAATGCAAAGAAAATACCCTCACAATTTATTTTTACCAAAGTTAGATAAGCTAATGCGATCGTTTATTTTGTAAGATTTTCGTAGTAGATACCTAAAGTCTTTTTCAATTTTTTGATTATTATTAATTTTATGACTTGAAACTAAGGTCACCTGAAGGCGTTGTGCCCTACAATCTCAGGGTACAGGAACATGAAATTGTAGCATTTCATGCTACAATCACAAGATGTTCAAGTCTAACTAATAAGTAATCAGTATACCTATATCTAGCGTGATAACCTCTAACTTAACCTTCTAGTGGAAACACTCATAAATAGGTATGAGAAAATTTGTTCTATTTTGTCCGGCTGAAGCACTAAGAGTCCTTTTTATTTGTATTTAATGATTAGAAATTGTAGTTTTTAATTTATTTTTCGTGGATACAAAATACACAAAACTAATCACACATTTAGTGTAATATAAATTGAGAGATGCTTAATGTTTAACGTCGTAAACCATAGCAACTTACTACCAGTACCGTAGTACTGTCTAACAGCTGTATCTAGCCTAAGTTTTGATGCCAAAATTGAATTAGTACCTAGGAAGATAATTGCAGTTTGTACACCCCAAACGGCATAATTAAGTTTAGGCTCTCTCATATTTTATTAAGAGATGGAATGAGACTCTCAGATACCTTCTCCGTTAAGCCCCGTCCAGACCACAGAACATTGAATAGAAGAAGAAGTGTAGATCCCATTATATTACTCTTGAGTGCCGTTTACAGTGACGTCACTTCAACTAGAGCCACTCAGCCAATCAGAGGCTTCGTTTCACCAGTTCTGTTTGAGTCCGTGTTTTGAATGCGTATTACAACCGAAATGGTGTCAGTTTGTGTTTTTTGCCAAGAAGATTAGTTTATTATTGCTTAGTAGCTGAGCTATAGAATATAGATAATTGTGTACTTAATTTGGTAGGAAGATATGACTCCCAGCAAAGATAATGAGCTGAGGTAGAATGCACGCTCAAACTGTTTTCGAGAGAGTGCTTATAGTGACGTCAGCGATCAATGGACGTGATTGGTTGAAATTTTACGACTGGGTACACTATGTGTACACGTTCGATCTGAGCTTCTTCTTATTCAATGTTCTGTGGTCCAGACGGTCAAATTTTTCAGAGAAGTGACAAACTTGATGAATGACAATTACTTCTTAGCGTCAGCAAACCGTCAAACTTTTCATCAGTTTTTTTTATTCCAACATGTTGGATATCGTCATCCATGTTTTAAAGTGTGGACAAAGTCGCCAGTATATTGGCGACCCAACTTTTGAGGGGTTAAATAAGTTAAAAAACATGTAAATAAGGAGTAAATCACTCCCTAAATACCTAGTCTCAAGAGATGCACATGCATCAGGCATGAAGCTTAAAGACGTTTCCAAGTGTAAAATCTTCACTAGGAAGTCAAATTTCTCCTTTAAAGTACCTTAACCCTAATGAGTTTGACTGTCAAAAACAATGGGAGAGTTTGACTATGTGCTAAAAAAACACATGTCATATATATAAACCTAAAGTACTGTGTTTTTTACAAGTTGTTAGTATATGTACTAAGATAATGTGTACCAAATTTCAAGTAAAAATATTGAATATATAAGGAGAAATAATCAAATAAATACATATATAAGACATTGGCAACTGAGAGAGCAGAACAGAACTGTGATTGGATGGAGTGTGAACCAATCACAGCTCGTGCATTTGTCTCTACTACACAAAAACGTGAAAAAATGCTTGCGTATTGGCTAACCGAACTGTATTTCACGTTGCCACACGTCACTTTAGTACAATTAATTCCATAATTTACGTGATTTACGCCCAGACTGCAGGAACTGGTAAACTGTTCTCCAAGAAATCCTCTATTTTTGCCTTTTGTTCACATTACAATTAGAGTAAGTATCGCCTATTCGGACACAACTCAGCATCAAGATTCACGATCTCCCAACACCAACGTTAGTACTGAAAATGGCATATGTTTTGGTATGATGGTAGAGCATACGTTGTTCTGGAAGGTGTATCAGAGGTTTTTGTAATAAGTGATCCGTAAATATAAATTTCATGGGTTTATTTTGAACCTCTTGAAAATCGCTATAATTCATCATTTCGGACAAGAATCTGTCCGAATTCAATTTATTCGGACATGAATCGATTCAGAAATCGAATCATCGGACAACCGTAACATGGTGATATCAATGAATCTGCAACTTTACCTGAGTGTGGAACATTATGTATTATTCAATATTTTATCTCCAATGATTTTCCATATGAAGTTTTTCGATAGATATGACAATGCTTCTGTAGTTCATATAACATATAGAAGTACCAAGGGAAGGTTTGCTTCGATTCGGACAACTTAAACTTGGTCGCTGCAGAATAAATATTATCATACCCCTCTATTAAACTAGGTACCCAAGATTATCAAACGACCGGGAGGTTTACATGAGAAATAACAAATACGATTTAATGGATTCAAAAATATATTAAATGAAACAAAATTAAAAAATAATAAATTATGTGAAGATGTTTTACCGTACAAATATAATTCAGAAACATGAACTTCATATGAAACTACAGAAATTTCCGAATGGTCTTCTCGATTGACTTCGTGGTTCAAATTAGATTTAGAGATATAATTTAGCATTTAATCTATTTTTGATTGTTATTCATGATATCATGCCATTATAATGGATATAAATAAAAAAAAAGTGAAATGTTAAATTATATCTCCTATTAATATTTGAATGATGAGGTGAATCGATACGACCATTCGGAATTAACTTTTACCTAAATCTTTAGAACTAGTTAATATCACAACTTTTAAAGTATTCCATTATCTGATTATCACAGCAGTAAGTCAAATGTTATTCGTAAAAAAAATTCAAAACATTTATGTTCCTTTAGAGTTTAGAATGCAGAAAACAGAGAATAAAGAATATTTCTCTACAGAGAAAATCAATGAGACTTCCTTCTCATTTTGTTTTTCCTGATCGAGTGCATGAGTTGCACTTAAAGTCCAAGTTTTCCAATTCTTTGTGGGTCAAATTTTCATAATCACCATCAAAGCATTACTTATGGAACCACCTTGGACAATAATTACAACCCATCCAAGTGTTAGGATCATCCTTCTTCTCATCCGACTCGCATGCCGGGCATTCATTAGGGTTCAATTCTTCCAGATCAGCAAATTCTTCATCATCAGCCAAGATGATTTCTTGGTCAGAAGAAGAGTCATCATCATTCACTGTGCTTTTGTGAAACAAATTTCTCAGTGCCTTACTTTTCTTTTTTTCTTTGGCTAGCTTGTCTTTCAATTCCTTCTTCTTTTGTCTTTCTTCTTGCCTTTTCTTTTTATTGTCTTCTTCTTCTTTCTTCTTATTCAGTTTCCTTTCTAAATATTCTGCATATTCTTTGCCACTTACAGCGGGAGGCAAAGCTAGTTTGCGCTTCGAATCTTTCACAACGATGGTAGATGAATCTTTGATCTTGCAGTATGATTTGAAAGGTGAATCGTCGTGAAAACCGTAATACATCGAAGGTGAATCTGTAATAGTTCTTTCAGTTGCAGCAGAAGTGGACGGAGTTGAAGTGAGATTTTCGGCAGATGTGGAAGCTTGAGGAACTTGAATTTGAACTGGTGATCTATTTTGAAGGGATATCGGTTCAGCTAGTATGATCTCTGGTACACTAGCATATCTTTGAAGCTGCTCTTCTTCATTATTTGATGTATTCTGAGCTTCATTTCTACTCTGCTCACCTTCATTAATGGATCCATTTTCCAAATTTTCCTCCTCATTCTGTCGAGAGTCGGCGAAATTCGCATCGATATTCACTTGTTCAGAAAGTTCTCTCAGTGATCTATAAACTCTCCAAAGTTCATTCAAATCCGATTCTTCTCGAATGTCGTATTTTTCCTCGTATCTCCTTTCAAATAGTGCTAGATGTTCCTCACTAATGCATTCTGTAGCTTTCTGGTAGCTCCTTATCATGCCAAGCCTTTGTTCTGTGGATATACATTCTTTCGATGAGGAGTCGATGTTTTTCGAATCCATGATTTTAGAGAAGTCGACGGCTTCAACATTGAAAGGTAGAATGCCGCACTTTCTGAACCCTGATTTAATATTTTCAGGTCGTCTTTTTGCCTCTTCAAAAGCAGAATCAAATACTGGAAAGAAATTAGGTTTTGTCATAGTGACACTGTATTTGATTTTGAATTCTTCCAGGACCTTGTTCCATAATTTCTTCAACGGCCCGAAAACACTAACATCAAGAGGTTGCAGAAGATGGGAGGCATGCGAGGGGAAACAGAAAAGAATGATTTGGTTATTTCGGCAAAAGTCTACTATCGCCATATTAATGTGTGTTGTGTGTCCATCCATGAACATAACGATAGGAAATTGGACACCTCTTTCTTTCACACTTTTTAAAAACAAATTGGTGAACCAGCTGAAGTAAGACTCTGTCGAAATCCATCCACTTTTGGTGGTAGAAATGTTGTATTTTGATGGATCAACTGTTTTAAACTGATGAGAAGGACGGACCCCTGGAAAAATTACCATAGGTTTTTCAAATGAACCATCCGCAGAAGCGCAAAACAAAACAGTAATTTGTTCTTTGCTTTCAGTTGTTACATTGAACACAGATTTGCTGCCACGAGTTGTAACAACTTTCAGCTTACTCTACCCTCCCAAGAGAAAGCCCGACTCATCAAGGTTGAAAACACGGTTGCTGTTTTCATGAGTGAAAAATTCTTTAGCATGAATACCATGCTCTTCATGGAGAAATTTTTCTAAATCTTTGAAGTGGTCTTCAATTCTCTGTCTGGTCAACCTTTGTCTCATATGACCTAGGTTCTCAGGTGTTCTTGCAGCCAGATTTTTATGACGTCTCATAAATCTTTGAACCCAAGATTTGGACGGCAAGTTTTCAGGAAACTTTCGTTCTTCCTCAGTCATTTCTGAAAATTAATATGGCAAATGAGACAGTTACTAAGCCACACGCAAACATTACAAACTTGTTAATAACTATAAATTGATTTTAATTACCTCCATGATTTCGTTCCGCTGAATCAAATAAATCTTTAATGATATATCTAATATCATTTCGAGTAGCTCCATTTCCTATCTGTGCTCTGTGAATTAGATAGTTTGCAAGTCTGTATTCTTGACGTTCGGTAATCTTGCATTGACGTCCTAAGGAAATGAATATTAATTAACAAATTTAGAAACTGAATGACGGTAGGCATAAAATAATAATTAAGCAATACTTAGCAAAATTCTGAAAGTTTTTCAGTTTAAAAAACTTATTTGAAAATATAAAGAATCTTACCTGGTTTCTCTGTCGAAATTCCAAGCTTGATTCTATCTCCTAAGGTCGAATGAGGAATGCCAAACTTCTCTGAAGCTTGTCGAAGAGTGAGGTTTTTATTCTTAACCGAAGCAATAGCCTGCAGTAACTTTTCACCATCGTAATTTTGTCTATATTTCTTTGGCATTCTGAATTTATCTAATATCTGCCTACCTAATTATCAATTTTCGGTCGAGAAAAAGTATGTCTACAGGTTTTGGAAATATGCCTCAAAATAGTTAGCTAATGAATTATCATCATGAGCTAACTTATATGATATAGGTATCTCTTAATTTTAACCTATTTATTTACATAATATACTGTGGTTACATAAGCAGTTTATAACATAATGAATCTATGATGGAAAAGAATATACCTATATGTATTCTCATTCTCACATTTACGAATTATTGACTATGAAACAATGGAATATAAACCTGATTAATTGCATCCGAATATATTGAATCTTCAATTTCACTGAATCATATTTTTCGGTAAGATTTCGGACAATTTGATTCTATTTGATTTTGAATCGAATTACTGGACAAGGTATTACGACAAAGAACATGATTATCAGAGGGAAACTCCTTCAATAACATATGGCAACACTCTCTGTAAGTGTAAACATGGCGGTCATAACAAAATTTGATATGCGTTTCACGGTGAAGTAAAACTTAATCTGATCGTGATTTAGCGATGAAATCGTGAGTGTTTCGGTTCCCGGCTATGCACTACCTATTTACTGTTAATTTTTTTGTATTAGTTCACTTCATTGTTTCTGGAAACTGAATAAAACGAGTCACACAAGTGTAAACTTTGTTGCCTAGATCACTTAGCACTATTCGATTCACTACTGAATAGTTATTTCATTATGAAGGTGATCTGTCCGAATTTGCGATCCGTCCGAAATGCCGATACTTACCCTAGTGTAAATATAGGAGGAAATTAAGGTTTGTTCGCACAGAAAATGTTAAAAATGTCCCCTATTCTGCAAACTGGATTTACGCTGATTTACACCGATACGTAAAAATTTTTAACTTTTGAATACAAAAATATATTTGGTATTCATGTAGTAACAAAGTCAAGAAAGGTCAGTAAATTTAAAGGAATTACATGAAAGATATAAAGTAATTGAGAAAATGTGTGCCTAGAAAACACACGTCAAACTCATTAGGGTTAAATGTGGCGACCTGGATCCATTTTCTCACTAAACTTGCGACTTTTCTGCCACACTTTGAAACATGGATCGTCATCAAAAAGTTTGTCAAACTATTTGCTGACGATAAAGATTGAACTACACACTGCCTTTCCGGCAATAATAGTTTTTTATTTGCGCGTCATTTTAGTTTATTACAGCTAGGTACACCTACAAAAACCTCATTTTTTTCAAACTTAGTATCTGTCTAGTTACAATGGCTGACAACAGACTCTTATTACTTGGTTGTATTAGAATGTATCCAGTCTGCGGAATGTGTCTCTTCTCCCGCAGAGACTTTAATTTGAGAGAGAGCCACTCTTTGACTCTCAGCAATAGATTCAAAATCTCCCGCAGCTAAATTAATGGTAACATATGAATTAATTCAAGATCTCCTGCAGAGATCTCCAATTTCTATAATTCAATCAAAAACTCCTGCAGAGTCTTGGAAAAATGTTCCATATTGTTTATCCCTATATTTACATTAATTTTACTGTGAACAGAACGAGAGATCTCTTCAAACAGTTTCCCAGTTTTTGCAGACTAGTTATATTTAAAGATCACTAATAATGACAATGGTCTGGCATATTAAACAATTATATTTTCTGCTGATGTCCCAAGTGTTTTTATATTATAAACAGAAAATGGATATGTCCTTCTCTTGTACTATTATGTTGTACATCACAGTATAATTTGATTCTGCATGATGGTTTTAATGAGAAATATTTTTAACCTTCAATTTATTTAGTTCATTTTAATTCAATCTTAAATGTTCACTTCATTAATTTTGTTCTTTTATTCATAATCTAAGCATTTTTGTCTGCTACTAAATTTTAACTCTCAAATATATATTTCAATATTATATTTCTGCTTGTAGAAATAATATTAGAATGGTCTGTTTCTAATACTATTAGATATTAAATAAGTATTAAATGGTATTTGATATTAAGTTATGTAAAATATATATCTTGAATAATTATTTAAAATGTAACAGGAAAAATGCCAGTTTAATGAGGAAATTGATTCAGGTTGCTACATTTAAGATACTTTGAAGAAATTTGACTTCCTAGTGAAGATTTTACACTTGAAACATCCTTATTGTTCATATCTGATATATGTGCATCTCTTGAGACTATTTCATAGTGATTTACTTATTATTAACAGGTTTTTAAACTTATTTCGCCCCTCAAAAGTCGCCCCGAATTGCAGTTACTGATACTTTGATTATTTAAGTGAGATTAATAATTTTTAGTTTCAATTATATTACGTTATGAACTTGTATCAATTGATTTGTAACGTGGAGAAAGATCAAGAATTTAAATTTATTAAATATTATATATTAGGTACCTCAAAACTTAAAAAATTAGAATTAATAATAAATATATCTCAATATCCCTGTGTCTTTCATAGGTACCAAGTTACCAAAACAATAAATATTTTTGCTTTCTGTGACTGCAAATACATTTGTGCCATATAGCTGAATAAGTATTAGAAAAAAATTAAAATCATAAAAAATAGATTACCCAGCTATACCAAATTATATTTCTATTAATTTAAATTATAATTTTAAATAGTAGTAAGTTTGGGATAATAAATAATTATTATAATAAAATACTTTTTGTATCTGCAAAGTATTGGCAATTTTTTGCCAATGCCCAGTTCAGATACCCATCTCAATATTGGAATGAATTAAATAAAAAGGTTGAGAAAGCTTCATAAGTGTTAAATATATTTCTCATTAAAACTATTATACAGAATTCATACATTTGAACACGGGCAGAAAAGAAAATATAATAGTTTAATATGATATCAGCTGGAACATATCGACCAAATGACTTAAGGGCACCATTCCCAGATTTTGAAAAGTTTATTATTATTGAAGCTACGGTTGTGAAACTTTGTACACATATATAAAATGAATTCGAAGATGTTTTTGTGTCCTGACATTTTTTCAATTCGACCCATAGAAAACAAGTTATTCAAATTTTGAACAGTGTGTAAATTAATAAATGGATACTACAATTTTGTAGCTATGACATTATGGTTTTTTGCATTCGATTCTCCACAAGATTTTCTACAAACTGTGATGGCGTTTTTTTGATTTTTTGAATTGGTTTTCGAATTATTGAAATTTTTAGTGAAAAAAAAATTGAAAAAATATAAATTTCAAAATTCAATATTTTGAAAAATAATTCTAAAATTAAATAAGACTCTTCCAGAGTTTGTTTTGCGGGGAGAATCGAATGCAAAAAATCGCAATGCCATAGCTTCAAAATTGTAACCGCCTTAGGCTTTTGAATTACAAGATTTTTAGATCTCTGAACTAATAGAAAATCCCATTCAAAGTTTGATAATCTGACACGCTGCAAATGACTCCTGTGAAGGTTTGCGGGTAACTGAGGGGCATACCTTGTGTGCATCTGATTAGTGGCTCGTTAGATACCAGATATAGCGAAATAATTAATTATTATGAATTATAATTGGCTGACAGTTGGTTTTTAGAGTACATATTGACTCCCTATCCTGGGCCCCTTTCTCCCTCTCCCCAGGGGGTTAGAGTAACATGAGAGCTCTGATATTTTGCACACACAATCAGAAGGTTAAAAAGCAACTATTTACACAATAAAAATTTTTTCTTTAATTTTGCCTTTTTTCCCGGAAACAGTCCCCTTAACGAGGACTATTTTCGATGATTGTATGTACCCAGGAAAACCTTGCAGACTGGTTCACACTAAAAATGTTAAATATGTCGCATATTTTTCAGGCTGGGAAAAAAGCCAATCTGCTGAAACTGTTATGAAACAGGTTCAATGTTCTAGTTTGCCTTCCATATCATGGAACAAGTTTGCAGATTATGGGGGAAGTATTTACATTTTCTGTGCAAACAATCCTTGATTTCCTCCTATAATTACCTTCTCAGATGCAGAAGTTAATGTTTTAGGTGGCATTTGTTTATTCCAAAATATATAGCTATTTCATTATTAATGAATGAGCTAGTCCAATTCCTAACCCTTTCATCAAATTTTATCTAGCCTCCTCTTAAATTGTCTGGTGGATTCATAAATTGAGAAAAATTAAATACATATAATTGCTCAATTAAGGATCACTCTTTGTATTCTCATGAACCTCTATATTTCAGATAATATTTTATAATAATGGCTGCTGTAAAGCCCCAACTTCGTGGTCTTGGTGCTACCGTCATCAAGCGTAACATTGTGATTTCTGTAGTTGCAAGTGTGATCACTGGTGCAGCCTGGTACTATGGGGTTGCTCTTCCCAAGAAACAGAAATATGCTGAATTCTACAAGTAAGCTAAAATTTATTTGATTCCCTTTTTAATTGGTTGAAATTCATTGGTGGAGTAACTCTGATCCTTATTTATTGCAAGAAAATGGAGAGCAATTTCCGAGCCAATGCCAGTGTTGGTTCATTTTAAGACTCTGGAGCCAGAGCTTGGCTGAACATACAAACAGTGGAGCTACAAATGTTAAAAATAGCTCTAGGCTCCTGCAATTTTGTTTTAACAAATAACTTTGCAATATACAAAGGCTAAATTAAACATATTTATAAATATATTTGACTAATTTTTAGATTTTTATTATTTCAATGTTAAAATATATTTTGATTTAATTGATAATTGTGAAACTGGAGCTATTAAGTTTTTGAACTGTGGTCCCGGAGCCTACATTTACATTCTATACAGCTCCAGAGCAGGAGCCAAAGACTGGCTCATTTACAGTCTGCTCCCCAGCCCTGATTTCTTGTCTAGTTTACTTGATTTGTTTTATATTCCTCCAGCTGACAATATTGTTTTTTTTACAGAAATTACGACGCAGATGCATCTTTTGAGCGCCAACGGAAAGGAGGTTACTTCCAGGCGGCTCCATTGGAAGAATAGTAGCTGCTTTGAAGCCAACTTGGAGTCATTGTCAAATGATCCGTGTAAATACCAGAGTGGTTACATTTATTCATAACTAAAATTAAATCATTTTTATTGAACTTTATTTCATTATCCTGTTCCATATTGTGTAACTAATATATGTATAATTGAAAGGTAAAGTGTGATGTAATTTTCTAACTTTATTCAAAATTTGGCCATTTTAATTCTTTCTATTTTTGAGTTGTAATAATCATCTTCAGTGAAAGAGAATTTTTATTTGATTTTTTTTATCAAGAAAATATTGAACTTGAAAAAAATTAAACTATTGCTCTGATAAGATAAAAATATAAAATTAGATTAACCTTCAATATTGGCACTTTGTTTTAATTCTGCATATGTTTCTGTAATAAATGATGGTGAAGTGGTGAACATTTTTCATTTAGATAAAGATTCTAGGAATTATGTTTAAAATAATTGTTCTCCCACGACCATAAAATATTTCAGCTGCACCTAGTTAATATGTAGAAAATATATATTGTATATTACCATGTGAAGACAATTTTAGAGGTGTGCAACTTTAATAGCTACGCTTAAAAATTGCGAAGCTAAAATATTATTACGGTGCCTCTGAAATTTCGGATATCTTAAAAATATGCAGCGCACATTTTTGGTAACAAAATTGTGGTCTGAAAAGATGTTTCTTCTAAATTGAGAAAAATAAAAGCAATGGGTAATAAAATCTGAGTTTTTTGACTAAAATGTTTTTTCATCTTTAATATGACTTGTCATTCGTTATGAAATTGTATTTTTGGCCAAATTTTATTAGTCCTCTTCTAAGACATGAAAGGTTAACTAATTAACTGCTTCGGTAACTATTGGAATTTGTGGTAGCTACGTTTTAGAATCTACTTTGGTATCATGAGATTCATTTGTTTTAATGTGCTATATTCTGAGGTGCGTCCTTTGGGTTCCTGAACTGTTGTAATTTGGAGTGTTTCAATTTTAGGCTCTTTTCTTTACTTGCAATGCTACTTGTAGTTTCTTTATTGTTAGACGATTTTCATCAGCACTAGTGTGAAGCCCTCAATGGAAGGTTGTATAGGATCACGGCGCTTGCTCTTTACCTGAGGTGTAGTATTATTTTTGGCAATGCTGACTACATTTTCTCCACCAATTTGAGGACTTCTCCAGAAAAAAAAATTACCGGCTTCAATATTTTTATTAATTTCTCAAAGATGTGCGACACTGATATCTAAATGAACTGTCAAATTACAAATAAGTAGAATATCTTTTTCAAAGCTGCTATACAGACTAAAAGAATTTATTTATCTGGTCATAGTGATTCAAATGAAAGATTTCGTGCGAAAAATAGGTTTGAAAAGATCTGCCGCAAATTTATTATAGCAAGCGTTACTGAATCACTTGGAAATAATCGACAGAATGCTAGTTAGGTATATCTTAAGTTCTCGAGTAAATAATTGTCCAACGTAACAACCTACAATGTAGAATCAGGAGTGAAGTAGAGTGGTGAGAGTAGTTTCATTGTGATATATTATTCACTTTTCTTCCACGTGAATAAAATATTTTATTTCATCGTTCAACTGATTGTTATATTAAAGCTTTGTTATTAAAGATTTGCAATTGACACAATATCTTTGTGTACGTGTTAAATATAATTTTAAAAGTGTTTAAATCAATAGTATTTCAAAAAATGGGTACACTGTTGTTTTGAAAAGAACAAGAATCCTGGAAATGAATTTAAGACTAGGGTAACTATCGTGTTATTTCAGGGTAAGTGTGTGGTATCACTCTGTGTCCTTGATATCTCTGTACAGTCCGTTTCTCGATACAGTCTGCAAACAACTCATCGTAAATTTACCCTTTGTCAATTGTGAGAGAATTATGTCTCTTCCTGTTGAAACTAGGGCTTTGCATACCCCTTCTTTGGAGGAAGTGGCAGATATTATAAGGAAAGGTATTGCCAAAAACTTCCAAACTGTTGACGTTGCAGTAGTCGAATGTCCAGATTTATCTTCTGCTCCGTTCAATCTTCCTGCTAAAGGTATATGTGGATCGCCAAGGATTGCAGATGTCGGAGGTCCACCCTATTTGTTACCTCTTGTGGATAACACTAAGATCTACGATTTTTCCCAATTGTCTGAACTGAGCGGACTACCCGATGCCTTTGTATTAGGTGCTGGAGCAGGACCTTTCAACCATGTTGGCGTCAACTCTGAGATGATGCCAAATTTGGTCACTGGAAGTAAGGCTTCCAATAATTCCCGGATTTGTAAAATAGTAAATGGTTCTCCTCAACTCGAGAAATTGCCTGAAGATCAAGGACAGTGCGGCTTGATGGTGAACATGTATGCGAGTCAAGGACTGCCCGGTAAAATCATCCGGGTGAGGGCGAAGAAGCGTATTTCTTCGGATAACTTCGTTACAAGCATTCGGAAGGCCTTAGAGAATAACTATCAAGACCAAATTGTGGGTCTTGGAGGAGTTTTTCGTGTTTTGAAAGGTGACGTGAAGTGCCACGTAATGCCTGCATTCTCTACGTGCCCTTTGAACTCTGAAGATGAACTGAACAAATGGCTGAAGTTTTTCAACTTCTCTGCCCCGATGATGTTCTTCTCTGTCCTTGTTTCGAGAGACCCTGGGATGGACCTTCGTGTGGAGCACTCTCACGGTTATGGTGAAACCTATGGAGGCCATTACCATTACGACATCACTCCAGATGAGGTGGAATACGAGGGACTGTTCCATGTGGCCGAAACTCTCTATCGCATTGACAAACCTAAGGAAGCGCTAGTTTTTGGAAAAGATTGAAAAATACACGAATATATTTTCCAATCAGCATTTTATTTCCCTGACGTTTTATTTCATTTGCTAAAGAGTTATATGATTAATTGTAATTAATTGAGTATCAGGTCACTTGTACTTACCAATGAACTGAATAACAAAAGATAGCTTATCTGATAGCATCAGCTGACTGTTGCTACCTTGAGTGTTTAGGTTGTTAGATAATCATAGTACAGTACAATGAATTGAAGAACCAGAAAGAGTCTGAATACCGAATGCGCTTTGCACTTAGAAAAACTCGTATAGTATTCTAAATCTGGTGAAGCTTTAAATAAGAATTAATGTCACATCACACTTTTTCAATAATAATTTTGTTTCGAGAAGGATAATGTCATTTTCCCCAAGAATTATTGTTTATTTGAAGAGTTCAAAATTATTCATGTAATGATATTAAAATATTAGGTGCTAACAATACGAAGGTAGGTAACTGCGTAGGTCATTAATATCTATGCGAGTAGATTGCGATTGATGACGTCACGAGGTACGGTACAAAGTGTAAAAGAAATTAACGACTAATCTGTAAAAATAATTTTATTATAGTCTATGTATATGTGTTCCGCGCAATCAGCCGATTTTGCACATCTCTAAAATGTGCTGCACTTTTTTATTATCGAAAATGCACAGCGCATTCTCACATGTAATTTTATGGAATTTTTTATTCAATTTAAAACTATATTTTTACATTAAAAACAACGGGAAAACAAATAAGGTTAATACCAAAGGTTTGGTTGATATCTCAGTAGAAATATCAGTTTTCTTCAAGTAACTAACTCAGGCTTAATTACCTTCGTAGAATGAGGGAAGATCATATTTTCATCGGACTTCATTTATTTATTTATCATCTTGTTATTCGCTTAACTGAAAAAGTGTTCAACCAAATTGCCTGAAATTTGGTGAAACGATTGATCCATGTCCAGTGACCTGCCGGTAGAATTTTGGGAGCGACCTGGTCAAAGGTCATGGTCATTTATAACTCAAAGTATTGTACCATATTGCATGAAACTTGGTGGGACGATTGGTTATTATCCAGTTAGCAGTTAATTAAATTTTGGGAGAGAACGGGTCAAAGCGGAGGCGAAGGTATGCGCTCTACCGAGTGCACATAATCTAGTTACCAATATATTAGCAAGTTATTATGTATAGCTTTAACTATCATATTTTGATGAAATGGACCAATTGAATGCATAAATAATTGATTATCTACTCCATCACTGCTGGTACTGTTTCATACCCTTTACCTGCCTTGCACACTCGAGACAGTATAGCTTTTTCATTGATCTTAAAAACGCTTAGCGCATTCTTGAGATTGTGCAAATCGGAAAACATATATGTACACATATGAGTGTAGATGTAATACTATTATCGACATTGAATCAATGTTTTTATACCTGTAGAATTTCTATTGAAACTATAGATATGCGTGTACGATGACAATTCCTCTTGTAAATACTTTTGCAACAATAACTTTATTTAAAGTTGTTTGAATTTGCAACTGTGAAGTAATATACACAATCGTGCAAATGTACTTTGCACTCACAACTGAATATGATTTTTATTACTTACCAATATTCCATATAAATATGAAATCAACGTGCAATTAACCCCTTAGTAAATTACGTCTTATATATTACATAATTCTTTTTTGTATAGAAATAATCATTTCAGTCTAAAACCATTACAGCAGATTAGCAGTGACGCATATCAATTATCCTATATTTAGGTGAAATCTTTTTCCAGCTCATGGATGCAGAAAAGCTACTTAACAATCATTGCATTAGATAATAATGCAAGTAATGACCAGGAGAGAAAAGGAATGAGTATAATAATTTGAAAGAGTAAAGCTTGTGGATGTAATAAAGCTACTTTGTGCTCTTTATAATTCAGGTTTGATGGGGACAATGCCAGGTGTGCCTTTTTCTTAACCTTTATTGTGTTAGGTATATCTTAAATTTACTTTTTTGAAGTTTTGGTCTTATTTTCTAATATATAAATTCGAGTATAAAATATTATTTTAATAAAAAACAATAGTAGATGATTATATTAAGTTGGTCAGGAGAATACATTTGCAATTAGAACGCATACCTTCGCCACCGCTTATAAATGACAATGATCATTCAATAATCCTTGGATTAAAAATGACCTTGACCTTTGACCCGTTCGCTCCCAAAATCGAATAAACTGGTAACTGGATAATGGCCAATCGTCCCACCAAATCGCAGGCAATTTTGTTGACTGTTTTTTGCGTTGTTCGAATAACAATATTAGAAATATATAAGCGCCGACTAAAACATACCATTCCGCAATTTATGGAGTTAATTAATTATTTCGATATTAGATATAGTTTTGAATTTCATAATTTAAAGAAATGAAAGAAATGACTTAAATTAGTAATTTTTTTATTCCATTAAAAATTTCAATAGAATCCTATCGTAAAATAACACAGTGTCAAGAATTACAGTCGGGAATTTATGTCCGACGAAAAATGCAATTAAAAATTGCATTTTTTTCAAATTGTAGAATAATGATCTTTCTATCATAAATAATATAGTTGACAACCATATTCTCGCTATAGTTTAACAGACTACATTATGTACAGTATATGTAGCATTAGTTTACCTCTATACCAATATATATAGAGTGACACGATTATTAACTGTACAATTATTGTAATTATATAATGTTTACTAAAAAAACAGTTGACGCCAACATAGGAAGTGAGGCGGAGATTTAAAGGTCAAATCACACAGACTTTGGTGAAAAATTGTGGTGGAGCATTTGAAATGGGTATAGTTATATTATTATGGTTATATTATTATACAATATGGGATATATTGGAAGGTAATCTAACTACAATGTATTAATTTGTACTGAATTTAAATAAATTGTATATTTAAATTTCTGAAGTTGGTGTTAAATGTCTCTTAAAATTTTAATTATGATTTTGGTATTTAATATTGGAATAAAACAATCTTAACAAACGAGAACATTATAATATTTTCCAATACATTAATTAGTCTACTTTGATTACAAAATTATTACAATTACAAGTACTATGAGAGAAAAGAGTCACTGTGATGATGTACTATCAGAGAAAAGAGTCACTGTGATGATGTACTATCAGAGAAAAGAGTCAATGTGATGATGTACTATCAGAGAAAAGAGTCACTGTGATGATGTACTATCAGAGAAAAGAGTCACTGTGATGATGTACTATCAGAGAAAAGAGTCACTGTGATGATGTACTATCAGAGAAAAGAGTCACTGTGATGATGTACTATCAGAGAAAACAGTCACTGTGATGATGTACTATCAGAGAAAAGAGTCACTGTGATGATGTACTATCAGAGAAAAGAGTCACTGTGATGATGTACTATCAGAGAAAAGAGTCACTGTGATGATGTACTATCAGAGAAAAGAGTCACTGTGATGATGTACTATCACAGAAACGAGTCACTGTGATGATGTACTATCAGAGAAAAGAGTCATTGTGATGATGTACTATCAGAGAAAAGAGTCATTGTGATGATGTAGTATCAGAGAAAAGAGTCATTGTGATGATGTACTATCAGAGAAAAGAGTCACTGTGATGATGTACTATCAGAGAAAAGAGTCACTGTGATGATGTACTATCAGAGAAAAGAGTCACTGTGATGATGTACTATCAGAGAAAAGAGTCATTGTGATGATGTACTGTCAGAGAAAAGAGTCACTGTGATGATGTACTATCAGAGGAAAGAGTCATTGTGATGATGTACTATCAGAGAAAAGAGTCACTGTGATGATGTACTATCAGAGAAAAGAGTCACTGTGATGATGTACTATCAGAGAAAAGAGTCACTGTGATGATGTACTATCAGAGAAAAGAGTCACTGTGATGATGTACTATCAGAGAAAAGAGTCACTGTGATGATGTACTATCAGAGAAAAGAGTCACTGTGATGATGTACTATCAGAGAAAAGAGTCACTGTGATGATGTACTATCAGAGAAACGAGTCACTGTGATGATGTACTATCAGAGAAAAGAGTCACTGTGATGATGTACTATCAGAGAAAAGAGTCACTGTGATGATGTACTATCAGAGAAAAGAGTCACTGTGATGATGTACTATCAGAGAAAAGAGTCATTGTGATGATGTACTGTCAGAGAAAAGAGTCACTGTGATGATGTACTATCAGAGAAAAGAGTCATTGTGATGATGTACTATCAGAGAAAAGAGTCACTGTGATGATGTACTATCAGAGAAAAGAGTCACTGTGATGATGTACTATCAGAGAAAAGAGTCACTGTGATGATGTACTATCAGAGAAACGAGTCACTGTGATGATGTACTATCAGAGAAAAGAGTCACTGTGATGATGTACTATCAGAGAAAACAGTCACTGTGATGATGTACTATCAGAGAAAAGAGTCACTGTGATGATGTACTATCAGAGAAAAGAGTCACTGTGATGATGTACTATCAGAGAAAAGAGTCACTGTGATGATGTACTATCAGAGAAAAGAGTCACTGTGATGATGTACTATCACAGAAACGAGTC
>CANNZV010004631.1:0-32284 GCA_947561585.1 Caprella mutica
CTTCAAAGTCACTTGAAGAATTCAAGTCTCGGTTGGATATCGCTAGCTCTACTTTATAATCAAAGTTGGGATTAAATGCCCAACCATCAAATTTAAGTCTTGCTCGTCTGATTAAGAAATTAGATTGCCATTCTGCATCATCAGCTAAAGAACGCTCAGAATTAAATAAACTCTGAAATCGAAAACCAATCTTCAAAGCCATGGAAGAATCTGCCGCTAATACTTGCAGCCCTTTTCCAAATTTTAATTCGACGTTGGGTAATATATTTTTTTGATGTAGATTGGGCTACTAAAGAAAAAAGTAGCTAACAGAAGAAGCGGAATAACTCCAGAAATTTGGAGAAAAAAACTTATTCATAATTTAATTTTTCGATAAATTGACTGATTACAAAGGAACGGTAAAAAAAATAAACTTACAACCTCAGGCAGGCGGGTTTATGCTGTTTTTTGGCCCTAAGCTTTCCTAAATTTGACAGCCATAAATGCACTAGTTGTTTTTTACTCGTTACTAAGCTATAAATAGTCATTGTTGAGTACATTTTTTTATAAAAGTATTCATGCAAAAAGGGCAATCTTTTAGTTAAGATTGCCCCTTTAGGGATATTAAAGCCTCTATTTTATCGTGTTCCTTATGCGGAAATACCGATTGCTTTTTGAATCGCTTTTTTTTAAAGCATCAGGTCGTTTGGATCCAATAAAAAAAGACTTTCCATTTTTTTGTAGCAATATGCACACCATTTCTACCATTAAAAGTAAATCGCTTTTCATGGTTGAAATTGATATTTCCACCATGCCATTGAGCCGATAATGGAGTTTTGATAATTTCACAAGAGGCTACGTCTTCCCATTTTATTTTTTCTTTCCCTTTTTGAAGAGGGGGCATCGAAAAAACTAATATGGTTTTTCTTGACAATAATTTTCAGCCTTAAATTGAGCACATATTTTAAGGTGACGCCCAAAATGGCTAAAAGACTAATAGATAAACCTATTGTCAACCAAAAGTCTGCTGAAGGTTGAAGTATCTCGGAAATTAGCTTATAGCCAACTCCTATCATTAATAAGGTAATCAAAGCTATAATTTCCAGACCCTTAAATTGTTGTTTCTCTTTAAATAATTTTTTTGACATAATTTAAGAATTTAGTTCATCATTAACTGAAAAATATTATGGATTCTTCACAACAATCATGTTTTTTAAAATAAATTGCAATTATCCTTACCGATGTTCTTGTCATAGTTATGGGATGATGAAAGCCCCATATTTAGTGTAAAATCCATCTAAAATTTACATTAAAAGGACTAAAACTAAGCATCAGTGTAATTAAAATGTTATAACACTTCTTTAATGTTTAATTTACACAAAGTTTACATTAAATTAACATTAGAGCAAGTTTTTACTCATTTTTATTACATAATTGTGGAAAATAACTCATTTTAGGAGTTAATTTATTGGATATAAGCTTAAAAAGCTGGGTAATAAGTGTAGCAATTCTCGCTTTGACTTTATCATTATATGAAAATATCAGTTATTTAGGTTTTTGGATGGAATACGTTAGCAAAGCAGCCTAGCAACAAAATAAGCTATCCTAATTTTGTAAATCTATTTCTACATCGTTCCTAATAAGTGCCAACACATAATTATTATTAATTTTAATCGCCTTCTTTTTCCGCTAGCACCCCATCCGCTTTGCGGGTCACAAACTGTGTTTGTTCTTCATTAAAAAATAAAGCCATAGCGTTGCTATGACTGGATTTTTTAATGAAAACTATAATGAAGAAGTGTTAGCTTCTGAACCGCCAAAGCGGATGGGATGCTATAATCTCTCTGAAATTTTAAACTAATTCTGAGTTGGTACTTATGTATGTATATATTAGTTAATTAAATTCATTTCATAAGTAATTAAAAATCAATTACCTGTATTTTTTAATTAAAGTGAGTTTTATTTTTTTCGATTATTAATAAGTTGCTGATTAGTTTTACTTTGGTATTTTAAGGCTAATCCCTCAAATCGGACGACGATAGTCATCCGATTTGAAGCATTTTTTCATCGGATGACTATCGTCGTCCGATGAAAAATTCCTAAAGCACCAAAGTAGAGTTAGGGACACGAAAAAAAATAAATTTACCTATTGTTGGCATAATCAACGAACAAAACGGTTCACTTCAAGAGACTTTGTTGATTATGCCGACTTTAAAAATAGGTAAATTTATTTTTTGTCCCACTACTTATCAATACTGCAAAATGCTGAATAGTCACTTTTTATCTTATAAATAAGCGATGAAGATAGGAAAATATTGAATCGATGTGAAAAGAAGGATAGTAAGTATTCCGGATTTTAGATAAGCGCTAAAAGTTTTGATTTTAAAAAACGTTTTTCCAAAAGAAAAAGTCCTTCATAATACATTGATTATGAAGGACTTTAAACTTTTTAGTATCCCGTAGGGGAATTGAACCCCTGTTGCCAGGATGAAAACCTGGAGTCCCTAACCACTAGACGAACGGGACAGGATAAGCATAATAATAGTAAAGAAATTACCATTAAAATAACTTAGCTTTCTAAGCGAGTGCAAATATATAATGTGCAATTGAAAATGTCAAAGGAAACTTTAAAATTTTTTTATTTTTTTTCAAAAAAAATAAAATTCAATAATAAACAATAGGTTTCTGAGTAGATTATTTTGCGAACGAATTAATTTTTTGTTCCTAATTGGATTAGCTATTTTGTATTACAATACTTTGGGACATCTAAATCGATTCATTCATAGAAATTGTCAAAGAGTTAAATCGTTTGGATTAATTCCTCAAAATATCATATATTTGCACGGATATTCCTTAATTGGTGTAAAAAAATACACTAAGTAACGGCGCAGGAATAAATTGCACCATATTACTTGTTCTTATTTCCTTCGAAGAACTTTTGAAAAAGCCTTATTTAGCTAGGCTATATGCGGTTTTTAAAGTATCCTTAGAAGAAAAAAATAACGGCGTACGCTGGCTCACTTTATTACTACCTCGTCACTAAGTATCTTTCTGACTGAAAGATTTTTTTTCAAGAATACTTACAATAATTCAAATTAAATCACCTGATTTTGGTTTGAATACCAATTTATAGCTTAAAAAATAGCATAGTTAAGCTCATTAATTAATGCAAAAATTCAAAACATCATGGCAAAGAAAGTTGCAATTAACGGTTTTGGTCGAATTGGGCCGATTGGCTTTTAGAAATTTATTAAAGAAAGATGGAATTGAGGTTGTTGGTATCAATGATTTGACAGACAACGCTACTTTAGCACACTTATTAAAATATGATTCTGCTCAAGGACCTTTTGATGGTACAGTAGAGGCGACGGACGATTCATTAATCGTTAACGGAAAGAAAATTGCTGCATTCTCACAAAGAAATCCAGCTGATTTACCTTGGGGAGATTTAGGTGTGGATGTAGTATTAGAATGTACAGGTATCTTCCGTACAAAAGAAAAGGCAAGTTTGCATTTAAAAGCTGGTGCGAAAGACGTGATTATGTCTGCTCCTGCTAAAGGAGAAGGAGTACAAACTATCGTATTAGGTGTTAATGATGCAGATTTGGATAGAAGAAAGAATGTATTTTCTAACGCTTCTTGTACAACCAACTGTTTAGCTCCTGTTGCTAAGATTATCAATGACAACTGGGGATTAAAGGTTGGGTCTATGACGACTACACACGCTTATACTTCTGACCAAAGAATGCAAGATGCTCCTCACTCTGACTTGAGAAGAGCTAGAGCAGCAGCTTATAATATCGTCCCAACTTCAACTGGTGCTGCAATAGCAGTAGGAAAGGTTGTTCCAGAAGTAGCTGGTAAATTATCTGCAATAGCAGTAAGAGTTCCTGTTATTACTGGTTCAATGATTGAATTGAATGTAGTAGTTGAAAAAATCAACAACTCCTGAAGAAATCAATGCGAAGTTCAAAGAATTAGCAGAAGGTGAACTAAAAGGTATCTTAGAGTTTCAAAACAGACCCTATCGTGTCTAGTGACATCGTAAGAAACCCGCACTCTTCTATCTTTGATTCTTTAATGACAACGGTATTGGATGGTAACTTCGTAAAAGTTGTTAGCTGGTACGATAATGAAGCTGGATACTCTGCTAGAATTGCAGATTTAACGGCTAAGATTTTGAAAGTATAATAATAATTTGTGATTAGTAATAAGTGACGAGGTAGAAATAAAGTGAGCCATAGTGCGCCGTTATTTTTTTTTCTAAGGATGCTTCAAAAACCGCATATAGCCGTGCTACATAAGGCTTTTTTAAGTATTCTTAGAAGGAAATAAGAACAAGTAATATGGTGCAATTTATTCCTGCGTCGTCACTAAGCGTTGTACGAAGCTTTTTGACGCTGTTTGAAGTTATGTTTTCTTTATGTTTTGAAGACGAAACAAAAAAGAAACATAAAAAAGTCATAATAGTCAGCGTTTCTTATTCGTAATCACCAAAAATAATTGAAAAGTATCGAGTTACCTTAACTTGGTACTTTTCTGTTTTAATCCTTTCCTTTATACCTCTAAACCTTTACATTTTAAACCCTTTTTATGATGACTTTAGACTTTAATAATAAAAAAGCCCTCGTTCGTGTAGATTTTAATGTGCCATTGAATAAGGACTATGTCATCACTGACGATACACGAATTCGTGCAGCTTTGCCAACTATTAAAAAGATTTTGGCAGATGGTGGTTCAGCTATTTTAATGTCTCACCTAGGTCGGCCTTTGAAAAGAAGAAGGAAGATGGTAGTATTAATGTAGAAAAATTCACCTTGAATCATGTGACTCAACATGTTTCCAAATCTTTAGGTGTTAAGGTTCATTTTTGCCCAGAAACTGTTGGTAGCCAAGCTACTAAAATGGTCAAGGAACTACCAATGGGAGAAGTATTGATTTTAGAAAATACTCGTTTTCAAAAGGAGGAAGGCAAAGGAGATGAAGGGTTTGCTAAAAAACTGGCAGCATTAGCAGATGTGTATGTGAATGATGCTTTTGGAACCGCACATCGTGCACATGCTTCTACTACAACAGTAGCACAGTTCTTTAAAAAAGGCGAAAAATCATTTGGCTATTTAATGCAAAATGAAATTGAAAATGCCAATAAAGTATTAAATAATCCAGACAGACCTTTGACCGCGATTATTGGTGGGGCAAAAGTGTCTGACAAGATTTTATTACTGGAAAAATTATTAGAATTTGCTGATAATGTCATTGTTGGAGGAGGTATGGCTTATACCTTTATGAAAGCTCAAGGTGGACGTATCGGAAATTCATTAGTGGAAGACGACCGTTTAGAATTGGCTTTAAAATTAATTGAAAAAGCTAAAAAGAGAGGGGTTAAATTATTATTGCCAAAAGATTCTATTGCAGCAGATAACTTTAGCAATGAAGCAAACATTGCAACTAAATACACAAAAAGAATCCCTAAAGGCTGGATGGGCTTAGATATTGGGCCAAAAGCTATTGGTGACTTTCAAAAAGTAATTGGAAAATCTAAGACGATTTTGTGGAATGGACCAATGGGCGTTTTTGAGATGTCTAACTTCGCTACAGGCACAAAATCTATCGCACAAGCAGTCGCAGATGCTACTGCTAAGGGTGCATTTTCTTTAGTAGGTGGTGGAGACTCAGTAGCAGCAGTGACTCAAATGAAATTGAACGATGATGTGAGTTTTGTGTCAACAGGTGGCGGCGCTATGTTAGAATTTTTAGAAGGAAAAGAATTACCTGCTATTGCAGCAATGGAAAAAGTAAGGAATTGTAGATAATCTCTTTGTTTTATAAAAAAGGTAATTCCGCAAGGAGTTACCTTTTTTGTCTATAAATAGGTAGATAATCTAGGGGATACTATAAGTGAATTTTTATACCTTTGTTGATGAGAAACTTTTAGAAATGCTATTACAGCATTTAACACAAAATTATCATATGAGTAAGGAAATTACAAAAAGTGCGGAAGTATTAGAAAAAGAAGCACTCATAAAAGAAATGCAAATCCAATTAACAAAGAGGAAAAGGATTTTGAAGGGTCTTAAAACGAGATTGAAAAATACACAAGAAGACATCACACAAATCCAAAGGGCTGGCAACGGAACAATCATTAGTAAAATGTCCCAAATGGAAAAACTCCGTTTGGAATTGGTTGATTTAATAGGCAAGTTGATGAAGATAAAAGGGCTTAGTCGAGCAGACAAAGCAGTTTTAAAGAGTATGGAGGGAGAATTGGATAATGAAGATATGTTTGGGCCCGATTTTAAGGCATTTCGGGAACAGATGAATGATATGGAAGATTTTGATTTCGAAGCTCAATTTGGAGCGGAAGAACGAGCAAAAATGCGAGATATTTTTGAATCATTCGCTGTGAAGCCTAATAAAGAAGAGCAAAAAGATATTCGTAAAGTATTCATTAGTCTTTCCCAAAAATTTCATCCAGATAAAGCAACCACCAAAGCAGATGAAGCAGAGTATCACCATATGATGCAACAGATAAACGAAGCTTACAAATCAGGTGATATACAGACATTATTAGAATTAGAACAGCTATTTTTATCCGAAAATTTGGATTTGACCAAAGTTCAAGCGCTTTCTATAGATGTATTGCAATCTGAAATAGACCGTTTAGAAAGAGATTTGCAATTTATTGAAAATCAAATAGATAGGAATAAGCAAGAATTGAAA
This sequence comes from Caprella mutica, assembly GCA_947561585.1. Classification (NCBI taxonomy): domain Eukaryota; kingdom Metazoa; phylum Arthropoda; class Malacostraca; order Amphipoda; family Caprellidae; genus Caprella; species Caprella mutica. The sequence continues at coordinate 6,700 of CANNZV010004631.1, forward strand.
AATCTGAGAAGTTCAGATTTAGGGAAGATGCTTTACGGATATGAAAAAAGCCGATAAAGAAGGGGAAGGAATGGATGCCGCAATTTCTCAATTGGATGAATCCATTGATCACCTAAAAATGTTGCAAGAAACCTTACAAGCTTGTATCGAATCTGGGAGTTTGGAACCTCTTGAATCAATATCGATGCTTGGAGGGGCCAACCAGCCTTCTCAAGCGGACATGATGTCCATGTTAGAAGAAATGCTGTCTGGGAAAGTGGACCCAAATGATTTAGAAGCAATGTTTGGCAACCTAGATGACGATGACGATGACGATTTATTTGACTTTGAGGAAGATGACCTTGCAAATGTTAAGTTTAAAGTCGGGAGTTCTGTAGAAATTTGCAAAAAGGTAATAGATGAGGAAAGTGGTCTAGATTTAAGCGGGTTGGTTGGTAGAGTAGAAGATGTGTATTATGGGATTCATCTGGGTGATTTGATTTATGAAATTGAGTTGGATAGCATTTCAATTGACAAATTACCCCCAGATTATGTGAAGAGAATGGTCCCCATGTATGAGGATTTTCAAAAAATTGAACTTGAAGAAGAACAGCTGAAAAAATGCCAACCAAGAGATACAATAGAAGAGTCACTAGGTGCTTATAGAAAAAAATACCACCAATATTTCTGGGATTCTTTACCAGATGCAGAGAAACAAACATTGCAAACTATCCTTTTGCAGGACCCATCATTGACAGATTGGGAAAATTGGAAAATTTATCTAAATAAGGAGTTAAATTTTCCAATATCTGCCAAATCAAGAGGATTGATGGAATTTACAAGAGGGGAAAAATTTAAAATAACTGGATTAGCAGGATATAACAAAGAGGTGGGGTTTATAGTAAATGTTCACTTTAGAAATCGAGCGGGCAACTATCCACTTTTTGATTTGATGCCAGCGACAAAAGCTAAAAAACTTCAACAAATTTTTGAGGTTTACCTCATTTGGGTACAAGAAGAATTTGACGTATAAATGGCGACGGAGAAATGTAGGCGAAATAATTACCTAAACTACACCTCAAAACTACCATTTGGACAAACTACAAAAGAATAAAAATTGATATGGCTGAAAAGTTACATAAACTGGGCTTAAAATTACCGACTGACCCACGATGGGTCAATATGGCAGAAATCAGTCTAGAGGATATCCTGACTGATCACGCTTATTGTGAACAAAAAGCTGCTACTTCGTGCATTACTTTGATTCAAAAATTTCCTGAAAGAAAGGAGATGGTTCGCGCTTTGGCGCCTATCGTTACCGAAGAATGGGGACATTTTCGCCTAGTACTAGCGGAGTTGGACAAAAGAGGACTCGAGTTGGGCGAACAACGTAGAGACGAATATGTCAATAAACTTATAAAATTTAATAAGAAAGGAGGAAGTAGGGATGACCAATTATTAGAAAAACTATTGACTTTTGCATTGATTGAGGCGCGTAGTTGTGAGCGATTTCGCTTATTGTCTTTGCATATATCAGATGATAATTTAAAAGAATTTTACCATAAGTTCATGGTTTCTGAGGCTGGTCATTACCATATGTTTATCGACCTAGCTCGCAAATATGCTGGTAAAGAAAAAGCCAACGCTCGCTGGCAAGAGTATTTAGCCTACGAAAAAGAAATGTTGCCGACTTTAGAGGTTCGTGGCGACCGAATGCATTAATTCAATTTATAGTTTAGCTTTGGAGGGCTTCCACCCGCCAAAGCTAAACTATATTCTATTCTTTCCCTGCCAATTCGCGTCCATTCATCAGTTCTGCTATTTCCATCAATCGAATTAACTCTGCTCGATAGCCATTTTCATCTTTTCCTTTTCCACTTTTCGCTAATTTAATAGCTTCCGAAAAATTGGCCGTGTTTTTATAACTCGATTCTCTTAGAAGTAAACCAAATTCGGCTACAGCCGCAGAAAACTTAAAATTATTGCTTGTCTTTTCTAATGAAAGCTGATTATCAATTATTGGCTTTTCAATTAACTGACTCTTTGTACCATCTGGTTTTTTATATCGTAATTTGATGGTCATCAATTCCTTTTGATTATTAATGATAATTTTTGGAGTGGCTTCCTTTTGATATTTTAAGGGGTCAACCGATGTTGCAAAATGGCTATTCACGCCCGTTGGAATCACCTCATACAGCGCAGTGACCGTATGTCCTGCACCTAATTCACCTGCATCTTTTTGGTCATTATTAAAATCTTCTGCTGCTAGCATTCTATTTTCATACCCAATCAATCGGTAGCTCTGTACCTTGGCTGGATTAAATTCTATTTGTAGTTTCACATCTTTGGCTATGGTAAATAAAGTGCCGCCAAATTCATTAACCAATACTTTTTTAGCCTCTAGAATATTGTCAATATAGGCGTGGTTGCCATTTCCTTTATTCGCTAACTCCTGCATTTTATCATCTTGATAATTGCCCTCCCCAAAACCTAATACGGTTAAGAATACCCCACTTTTTCGTTCCTTTTCAATCAACTTAATCAATGCATCATTGCTGCTTACGCCTACATTAAAGTCGCCATCTGTTGCCAAGACCACCCGATTATTCCCTTCCTTTACAAAATTTTCTCTTGCAATATTATAGGCCAATTGGATTCCTGCTGCTCCTGCGGTAGAACCACCAGCTTGCAACTTGTTGATAGCTTCTTTAATTTTTGACGGTCTGTGCCTTTGGTTGCTGGAAGGACAGTACCTGCTGCTCCTGCATAAACTACAATCGCTACTTTGTCTTCTTCCCTCAATTGATTGACCAATAAATGCAAGGAGGATTGTAACAAAGGTAATTTATTGGCCGCTCGCATACTTCCTGATACATCCAATAAGAATACTAGATTGGAAGGTGGCAGTTTATCCATCTCAATTTTCTTTCCTTGTAGCCCTATATGTACGAGACGATGTTGCTCGTTCCAAGGACAATCAGAAATTTCGGTGATGACCTCAAATGGTTCTTTCCCTTTTGGTTGATTATAATTGTAATTAAAATAGTTAATCATCTCTTCTATGCGCACTGCATCTACAGGTGGTTTTTGCCCATTGTTCAGAAATCGGCGAAGATTACTATAAGAAGCGGCATCCACATCTATAGAAAAAGTGGATAAGGGGTCTTTGGTGACTTGATGAAATTTATTTTCTTGAATGGTCGCATAGGATTCTCTATTGGTATCATGGGATGGTGTCACCCTAATTCCATCTACGTTAGCGTTAGACATTGGAGCAGAAAGCGCACTTTGACCTCTAATGATTATTCGTTCTGATTTTTGCTTTGCTTTTTTCCGTTGCTGTCGACTACTGCTTCTAGTCATATGCTCAGCATGAATAATTGCAGTCGAAGCGGAATTGTCTCTTTTTATTTTGGGAACGTTGATTCCTGTTACTACTACTTCTTCCAATTGTAGTCCAGGGATCATTACTACTTTAATAGGTTTTCGATAGGATACCCTTTTTATTTCCTGAGGAGCATAGCCAGTATATTCAACCACCAAATTAATTAAAGTATCTGATGCAGATAGTTTAAATCGACCATCAATATCAGTAATGGTACCTGTTGTGGTGCCTTTGATAAGGACGCTAGCGCCTATCAAATCTTCGCCGATTTCATCAATTACTTTTCCTTGGAAAGTATATTGAGCATAGGCTGAAATGGAAAAGAAATAAAGGGCGAATAATAAAAAGGAAGATTTCTTCATGACAGGGTATTTTTTAGGTTTGACAAATTAGTTTTCTACTTATAGATGGAAAGCCGAGGATAATTACATAAATTTGCTGTAGTTATTTTTATTTTTATTCAAAATAAAAAGTGCAAACGAATTCATTTGTGGACTTAAATTTTACCTGATGAATGAATTCCTGGTTGCCAAAAAAAATTAAAGACGCCGTTCTTTTATGTTCAAAATTTTTAAAAAAAATCCATCCGAATATTCAGATGCCGAATTGGTCGCACGCTACCAAAATACAGGTGATATGGAATTATTAGGGGTTTTGACAGAGCGATATACTGCTTTGATTTATGGAGTTTGCTTGAAAGTCCTGAAGCATGAAGTAGAGGCAGAAGATGCCTTTATGGGGGTCTTTGAAAAACTAACGGTTAAAGTACAACAACATGATATTCAGGAATTTAGACCTTGGTTGCATGTGTTGACTAGGAATCATTGTCTAGAATTGTTGAGAAAGAAAGGAAAACATTTAACAGTTTCTTATGACAGCGATTTTATGCAATCTAAGGAAGTGGTGCATCCTTTTATGGAGGAAGCTACCAATGGAAAACTTGATGCACTGAAGGGTTGTTTAGAGACCTTAAATGATGAACAAAAAAACTGTGTGCAATTATTTTATTTTGATAATAAATCCTATAAAGAAATTGCAGCAACAAAAAATATAGAAGTTGGAAAGGTTAGGTCTTATATTCAAAACGGAAGACGAAATTTGAAAAACTGTATTGAACAAAAAGAAGCACTTAAGCAATAATAGTGTGAAGAAGTATTAATAAAAATGAATGATTTATTAAATAAATGGCTAGGTGGTACTACTACTTGGGACGAAGAGAAAAAACTTCGCCAAGCAGCTGACCAAGATGACTTCCTAAAGGAAGCTATTGAAGGGTATGATGCTTTTCCAAATAGTAATCATATGGCCGCAACTGACCGTTTGAAGGCTCGACTCCCCAAAGGAAGAGAACGAAAAAGCGGCTTTTTGACTTCTTTGCCAAGAATAGCGTCAGCAGCGGCTGTTGTTGGGCTTATTGGGACTTTGTTTTGGATGCAACAAAAAGTGGAAAATTCTGGTGCAATAAGTCAGCATACACCCGATGCGAATACATCTGCGCCAATTGATGAACTAGACGTCCCCTCGAAATTAAGTATAGAAACACCTGTTGATGAAATTATTGTTGCTACGGAACAAGCTCCGCCAATTGCTAAGCCTACTATAAAAGAACCCGTCAAAGAGAAAATTATACTTGCACCTATAAAAAAACGAACGACTCCACCACCACCACCACCTCCTCCTCCTCCAGCTATCAGTCTAGAACCCGAACCAACTGTTTTAGTCGAGGATAATATAACTGTTGATTTGAAAGAAGAGGAGATAAATGTGGCTACAGAGTCTATTATTGAGGAAGGAAGTGTTATTGCCATGGAAATGCCAGAACAAGTTACTGAAAAAGAAGAAGCGCTGTCAAGTACGACTTCAGAAATGACGAGTGATGCAGTAGAATACAATGCACCAGGAGCCGTTAGCGCTACAAAATCCAGGCAGGCTAGTCCTAAAATGGAGGCGCCATTAGCTAAAATAAATACTTATGCAGGTCAAGTTCAAAATGAAGATGGACAACCGTTAAATGATGTGAAAATAATTGGCCTAAATACACCATTTTCAACGATTTCGGAATTGAACGGAGGTTTTTTATTAGAAACGGATATTCCGCTTACTAAAATAGCTGTTTCTAAAGATGGATTTCATACTCGCAAAATTGCTATTAATCAGTATAGCGATTTTTTGAATGTTTCTTTAAACAGAAAAACAACTATTAATCCTGATATCGCAGAGCAAGAAATAATTGCACCAAAACCAGTCAATGGGTTTGTGGATTTTTTTGAATATATAGAAAAGAATAAGATTTACCCAAAAGGAACTACACAGAATGAGGTAGAAAGGGATGTTGAAGTACGTTTTTATATAGATAAAAATGGGACTCCTACTAATCTAAAAGTAAGCAATCCTGGTATTCATGGGTTTGATGAAGAGGCAATTAGACTTATTAAGAATGGACCTAAATGGCAACCCATTAATAGTTATGCTCGATATTATGTGCCATTTTAAATGGCTCTTTTTACAAAAAAATAGGTTTTTTTACCAATTTTTTCATACGTAATGCTAATTTTTTATCTTTTTGGTCTATATTCCCAGAAAAATATGAGAATCTATTATGAGAAAACTATGCTTGGAATGTAAAGAGGAATTTAATGGACGTGCAGACAAAAAATTTTGTTCTCCGGGATGTCGTAGTGCCGCAAATAATAAGGTGAATCGAGATGCGATAAATTTTGTGCGAAATATTAATAATATGCTTCGAAAAAATCGCCGCATATTGGCAAATTTAAATCCCAATGGTAAGGCAAAGGTGCACAAAGATAAATTATTAGGAGAAGGCTTCAAATTTAGCTATTTCACAAATATTTATCAAACTAAAAATGGGAATACTTACTATTTTGTATATGATTACGGTTATCTTGCTTTGGAAAATGATTATTATACCTTAGTGCAAAGACAAAGTTATGTGGAGTGAGTGATGAGGAAAGTAGCCGATTTATAGTTGGATTATTTCACCAACGCCTAAGTTTTTTATAGGTCCTTCATTATATTTGTAGCCTGCCAGACCAATTCTCACTAAACGCAAAACGGGATATCCAATACCTGCAAACATTCTCCTTACTTGTCGATTTTTTCCTTCTATAATCGTAATACTAACCCATGTATCAGGAATAGATTTCCTAACTCGAATAGGAGGATTCCTTTCTGGCAATATAGGAGCATCTTTTAACAGCTCAACGATTGCAGGAGCAGTGTGGTGAATTTTCTTTTTTATTTTTAGTTCAATTCCTTTTCTCAATGGTACTAAATCAGCATCCTGCGGTGCACCCTCTACTTGTACCCAATAGGTTTTAGGTTGTTTGTTTTTTGGATGGAGCAGACTTGCATTTAGTTGTTTGTCATTTGTCAATAATAATAATCCCTCACTATCTGCATCTAATCTACCAACAGGGTATACGTCTTTGGGAAAGTTAAAAGCTAAATCTGCCAAGGTGACATGGTGTGGTGCTTCTCTTGTAAATTGAGAGAGCATATTAAAGGGTTTGTAAATTATATAGGTTGGCATAATGGCAAATTTACTGGATTTTATTAGATGATTAAAACAGAATCGAAAAGAAGCTAATGAAATTCTATTGTGTTGACACATATTTCATTACCTTAGCTTTTTCAGATTTATTTTATAACTTTTCTGAATGACCATTTTATTTCTTTGCACAAAACATAAAACTCATGGAAAATAAGCGTCGTAGTTTTCTACAAAATGCAGGCTTATTTGCTGCTGGTTCTTTATTAATGCCTCAATGGGCTTGTAAATCAGGAGCAAAAGAAGTTGCTACTAAGGCTGCTCCAGCGGTTGCTGCTGCAGTTCAACCAAGTTTGGACCAATTCGGTATTCAGTTGTACACTTTAAGGGATGTAATACCCCAAGACCCACTCGGCACCCTAAAAAAACTAGCCGGTTATGGCTTCAAGCAAATTGAAAGCTATGATGGAAAACCAAGGGATGTTTTGGGATATGCCTCATACCGAATTCAAAAAGAATTTGGATGGTTTGGGACTGAATATGGTTTCTGCTCATTGTAATATCAATGAAAATTTTGAACAAAAAGCGGCACAAGCTGCCGAAATAGGTATGAAGTATCTTGTTTGTCCTTACATCGGACCACAGACAAGTGTAGAAAATTGGAAAAAAGTAACGGATAGATTTAATGAATGTGGGGCTATTTGTAAGAAAAATGGAATTCGATTTGCTTACCACAATCATGCCTACTCCTTTAAAGCATTTTCAGGAATGATTCCTCATGATTTTATCATGGAGAATACAGACCCTGATTTAGTGGACCACGAAATGGATATTTATTGGGTGGTCACTGGTGGCGCTGACCCGATAGAATATTTAACAAAATATAAAAATCGATTTAAGTTATGCCATGTTAAAGATAGATTAAAGATGCAACAGATGACGTAAGGGAAGCTACTTGTACCTTAGGAACAGGGAAAATAGATTTCCCCAAAATCTTAAAGGTTGCAAAAGAAAATGGAATGGAGTATTTCATTATGGAGCAAGAACGCTACGATAATACCACTCCAATGGACTGTGCAAAAGATGGAGCAGACTATTTGAAAAAATTAGTCTTTGCCTAATACTAGGACCTGCTCTAAACAAAAATGAGGTTGCCTGTATAGACAACCTCATTTTTATTTTTTCGAACAGCTAAGAAATGCTCCTAATTTATCACTTACAAGTTATCGTCTCCGATTGTTTGACCGACCATTTGACCGACCCGAATCTTTAGTTTTTCTACGATTAGCAAAGAATTCTTGTTTTCTTCGTTGCTTTTCTTTGTTCCATTCCTTCTTTTCTTTTTCCGTCATTGGCTTATCCGTTTGAGGATATGGATGGTCACTGATTACCTTTATTTTCTTTTTAATGAGTTTTTGAATATCTCGGATAAATTCGTTTTCTTCAGGTTCACAGATAGCTATAGCTACACCTTCTTCACCTGCTCTACCTGATCGTCCGATTCGATGTACGTAGGTTTCGGCTACATTCGGAATATCATAATTTATTACATATCTTAACTTGTCTATATCAATTCCTCTTGCAGCAATATCTGTAGCAACTAATACTCGAATTTCACCTTCTTTAAACTTTTTGAGGGCTTTTTGTCGTTGATTTTGAGCTTTATCTCCATGAATGGCTGCCGCAGAAATTCTTTTTTTGACTAAATCTTTAGCGACTCTATCTGCACCTCTTTTGGTACGAGAAAAGACCAAAACTTGGTCAATGTCTTCGTTTTTTAAGATATAAGTCAATAAATTTTTCTTAGTCATCCTATTCGTATAGTACAAATATTGCTGAATGGTCTCTGCTGTAGAAGAGACAGGACTTACTTCTATTTTTTGTGGATTTTGAAGAATGTCTCCTGATAATTTTACAATATTATTTGGCATCGTAGCCGAAAAGAAAAGAGATTGTCTTTGCTTTGGTAAAAGTGGTAATATCCGTTTAATATCATTGATGAAACCCATATCCAACATGCGGTCTGCCTCATCCAAAATGAATACTTTAATGGTAGACAAACTGATAATGCCTTGACTGATTAAATCTAATAATCGCCCTGGCGTTGCTACCAAAATATGGACGCCTTTGCGTAAAGCTTGGACTTGACTATACTGCTTGACACCACCAAAAATAACGGTTTGTTTGACTACGGTATGCTTAGCATAAGCCTCGATGCTTTCTTCTATTTGAATAGCCAATTCTCTTGTGGGCGTTAAAATTAAGGCACGGATAATCGGCTTGCCATTTTGTTTTTGCTCAATTTGGTGAATCAATTGAATGATAGGAATGGCAAAAGCCGCTGTTTTTCCTGTTCCCGTCTGAGCAACGCCCAAAACATCTTGGCGTTTTAGTATAATTGGGATAGCCTTGGCCTGAATAGGCGTTGGTTCTATATAATTTTTATCTTTTAGGGCTTTAAGTATCGGTGGAATTAATTTTAATTCATCAAACCTCATGCTACACTCAATTTTATATCCTATAGTTTTTCTACTTAGGAATTGCAAATAATGCTGCAAAGGTAGGGTATTTATTCTATTGGGGTAGTAAGTAATTGCAAAACAGCAACTTTAAGGTCAAGGACAGCTGGTTTAACCTCCCTTTTCTTCTGAAAAATCGTTCAACAGCAAGGGCAATCAACGATTTTATTGAAAAGTAGACTAAAATAATTGCCAATGAATAGGATGATTCGATAAGCTAAACCAATTTTTATTAGGTTTTAATTTATCCATCGGGCCGAACCGCTCCACCACCAATAATCAATCCATTCCATTTAGCTTTCATGGCTTCTTTTATTTTCGATAAGGGAAAAACATGAGACACATAAGGGCTGATTTTTCCTTCAGCAACCCATCTAAAAATAGTTGCTACTCTTTCTGGTCTAATTTCGGGATGGTGTTGTGCAGCGATGACAGAAGGACAGCCAAGCACCTTTAGTCCTTTCATCATGATTAAGTTAGTTGGTAATCTATTCACATTTGGCGCACCTCTTTTCCCTTTTCCTCTAGCTACAAAAGGGGTAGCTGCCCATCCGACTATTAGAAATCTAGCCCCAAACTTCACACAACGCATACTTTCTTCCGAAATAGGTCCACCAACGCCATCATAGACCACGTCTACTCCTTTGCCATCTGTTAGTGCTTTGACATCTTGCCTGAATCTTCTTATTTTTTCATCAGGATTGATGGCTTTTGTATTGACTATAAAATCTGCACCTTGCGCTTTTACGACCGCCAACTTTTCATCAGACCGACCCGTAGCAATAACCTTTGCACCCAATAATTTTGCAATATGAACTGCCGCCAAACCCGTGGCTCCTGATGCACCGTGAATCAGCACTGTTTCTCCTGCTTGTAGCTGTCCACAAGTAATCAGGCAGTGATAAGCGGTCTCATAACTGCCCAACAAGTTGCAAGCTTGGTCAAAGGATAGCTGACTAGGAATAGGAATGATGGCGGACATGGGGGCTATCGCATAAGTAGCAAACCCACCGTACTGCTGATGCTTACCAGGAGACCGTGGCCCACTTATAAATCCGTCGACCATTACTTTGTCGCCTATTTTTATAGTATTAGCATCTACTTTTTTTCCTACCCAAAGTACGATACCACAGTACTCCAACCCAGGTGTGTAGGGGAGTGGTGGTTGATGTTGATATTGACCACTAGTCATCAACAAATCTACCCAGCCTATAGCAGAACTCTTGACTTCAATTAAAACATCGGTATCTTCAAGTGTATTGATGTCCGGTCTTGGTTGGTCAACGATTTTTAAATTATGGTCAACGCCTTCTAATGGTGTTTCTGAGAATCGTGTAATTTGTGCTTTTTTTCCTGTCTGCATGATTGGTAACTTGATAAGATTTACTAAGTAACGAGTAAAAAACAACTAGTGCATTTATGGCTGTCAAATTTTGAATCATACTGCGTTAAAAATGCTCACCGATGCTGGGCATCGTCTGTGCTTTTTGCCTTGTCTGATTCAAAATTTCCCTTGCCCAAATGCACCACTTATTATTTGCTCGTTACTAAGTTGGTAAATTTAGGAAATTATGCCTAATCTTTATGGTTCATTCAATCAATAATTCGTTTTAAGGTGGATTAACACGATTGCCACCTTGTTAATAACCAGTTAAACCTTAGAAGTCTGCCAAATAAATCATTTCAATTGATGTTATTTAACTGTATATTTGTTAGCAACAGTATTTATTTTTTTAGTAAATTTTAGTTTATGCGAATTTTAAAAATATCCTTTGTTTTATTTGCCTTGTTCTTGGTCACAACGACTCAGATTAATGCACAAGCAACAGCTGCTGCTATTCAAGAACCTGTTACAGAAGTAGAAGCAGCTACTGCCAAAACTATCAAGGTCAAAGTAAAAGGGGTAGGTTGTTCGAGAGATTTGCAAGCCATCTCTTTGAGTGTGGCAAAAGTGGCAGGCGTAAGTATTTGTGAAACGCTAAAAAAAGGGGCAACTACTACTTTCTCCGTTACGTATAATCCATCGGTGGCTGACGAAAAAACTATTTATGCTGCAGTGGAAGATACGCCAGGATGTAGCAATCAAACAGCTCGCCCCTATAAAGTAAAAATGTAAGGAACGAGGTAGAAATAAATGTTCAAATTTCGAGTTAGGATTTTTTGTCCCTAACAAGGCAAAAAACGCAGGCATAGCCTAGTTGTGGCGAGCCTGCCTGCCGGCAGAGGCAGGTATTTTTAACACAGTTAGGGGCAAAAAAGGCAAGTCAAAAATGTAGATTTATTTTTTCGTCGTTCCTAACAAGTCAACACCTTAATGAAGTATTTTATTGCCCTCTTTTTCCTACTTATTCCCTTTATTTCAACTGCACAGCAGATTACTGGAAAGGTGATGAGTGATGAAAAAGAAGCATTGATTGGAGCAAGTGTATATTGGGCGGATACCAAGATAGGAGCAACAACTGATGTAGATGGTTTTTTTGATATAACTACTGCTGGGAAAAATACTAACTTTTTGGTAGCCAGCTATGTAGGTTTTGAAACAGATACCATTGCAATCACAGACCAACAAGCAATAACTTTCCAACTAAAAGCATCGAATACCTTAGACCAAGTGACCGTTTCGGGTCAACAAGATGCTGTTATCATTTCCAATATTAAAGCGATAAAAAGTGAACAGATTACACAAACTAGTTTGCGACAAGCAGCATGTTGTGATTTAGCAGGCTGTTTTGGTGGTCAAACGACAGTGACACCGCAAACTACCAATGTAGTAACCAATGCTAAAGAGTTACGGATTTTGGGATTGTCAGGTGTGTATAATCAGGTACTGATAAATGGTTTTCCTTTGATAAAAGGATTGGCTTATACTTATGGAATAAGCAGTATTCCTGGAACACTGGTAGAAAATATTTTTATTGCCAAAGGCGCCAATAGTGTACTACAAGGTTATGAAAGTATCAGTGGACAAATCAATGTACAAACGATTAATCCAAGCCGTTCGGATAAACTGTTGGTCAATGGCTATATGAATAGTTTTATGGAAAAGCATTTTAATGCCAATTATGCTTTTAAGAAAGGGGAGTGGAGTAGTCTAGCAACATTTGGAATGGTCCAACCTGCTAACAAGGTAGATGGGGATGGCGATACTTTTTTAGATTTGCCTTTACTGACAAGATATACTTTTGGAAATAAATGGACCTATGGCAATCCAGCAGAATGGGGATGGAATAGTGAAATAAATGTAAGATATATTGACGAAAAACGCATAGGCGGACAAACCGATTTTAATCCGACCGAAGATAAAGGAAGCACCTTGGTTTATGGACAAACGGTAGATTTGAATCAACCAGAAGTATCCATTAGAACAGGTTTTCGATGGGATGATATTCATAACTTAACCGCTTTTGTTTCTGGATTTCAGCAGCAGCAAAACGCTTATTTTGGACTAACCAAATACGATGCAGAACAGTTCTATTTCTATGGAAATTTGCAATACGAATACACTTATAAAGAAAAGCATACTTTAAAAACAGGATTTAGCTATAGGTATTCAAATCTGGAAGAAACGATTGGATTCACTTCTGATTTATTAGCTAAAACCTACGATGGGGATTACCAATTGAAAGAAAAGATTCCAGGTGTTTTTGCAGAAAATACTTTGTATTTAATGGAGGATAAATTGACTTGGATACTTGGTTTTAGAGGGGATAATCACAATCAATTTGGCTTTAATATAACTCCTCGAACGCTATTGAAGTACTCGTTTACACCCGAAACAGTGGTAAGGGCGAACTTCGGTACTGGTTGGAGAACAGTCAACTTGTTTAGTGAAAATATTGGCTTGTTGGTGAGTTCAAGAGATATTCTGATTGCCGATGATTTAGCACCTGAAAAGGCATTAAATTACGGAGTGAATTTTACCCATAAATTTGGAAGTACAAGCACACTTGGAGTGATAAGTTTAGATTATTATCGAACAGATTTTCAAAATCAAATTTTTCCAGATTACGATAGCGACCCACAAAAAGCCATTCTCCGAAATTTTGAAGATGAGAGTGTGAGTAATGGTTTTCAAGCCGAGATTAGTGCGGAATTTAACGAGCAGTTTAGTTGGAAATTAGGGTATAATTATCTAGATGTTTATCGCATCATTGAAACGGAGAAACGACAATTACCATACAATGCAAAGCATAAGGTTTTAACTACTTTTAGTTACCAACCTCCTTCTAGAAAATACCATTTCGATACCAATATACATTGGTATGGTCAACAGCGCTTGCCCAATACTCAGCAAAACCCAGTTGAATTTCAGCGACCTGATTTTTCTAAACCGTATACGGTTGTTAATACTCAATTTACCTACAACTTAAAGCGATTTGAATTATACACAGGTGTCGAGAATATTTTCAATTTTCGACAAAACCGAGCTATTTTGAGTTGGGAAAATCCTTTCAGTCCTTATTTTGATACAGCTTCCGTTTGGGGACCGACGCGTGGACGAGAATTTTACCTAGGATTCCGATATCGGATAGAGGAGTAGCCGTCCTATCCGTAGTTTGAGTATACTTGTTTTTGTTTCTTCTGCGAAAATCGACCATTCTACCATTCACCAATCACACCTAGAATCAGTCTCTGAATTACATTTATTTTTTTTCAATTTTGTTCGCTATTCTATTCCAAATCCCGTTCTTTTAATACCTTTTTTAATGCCTCATATTTTTTATGCTTATCTGAATTATTAAACACTTTGAACAATAATAATAAAGGTATTAGCATGAAGAACCCTATATTATTTTTGGCAACTGCATAAACTATTACACCCATCATTAATCCAATTAATGTAGCATGCGTTATGGCTGAAGACTTCATTTTTTTTGCAGCATCTAACAGTTCTTGGTCGGTTAGTGTTGATAGTTCTTTTTGATTCATTTTATCTTACTACTAAAATAATAAATCCGTTGTCCTTTAGTATTTATTTCTCTACAATTTATGATTAAAAGACAATGAATTTTATATTTTTATTTTTTAAAAATATTGTGTCATTTTAATAAAAAGGGGCAGAGTGCTTCCAGAACTTGAAGTTCTGGAAGCACTACCCCTCATCATTAAAAAGATACAAAATATTGTATTGTTTTCTTGAATAACTATCTATTGAAATTTTTTCCTTTTTCAGTCATTTACAAAAAGACTTTTCGCTCACCCGATACTAAAATCACTTGAGTAAGCATGTTTACTTGATGAATAAATAGGCCTATTTTACTAGGAAAAAAGGTACCAACTGTTCTACTTTAATAGATTGAATCTTCGCAAATCGGTCATTCTTTTTATCTTTAATAACCCAAGTATGCCGAGTCTTAGCAGTCATTTTTTCTTTCTTGACAGTCCATCCTTCCCAATCAAAATCAACGCTTAATTCGTAGGTTTCATGAGTCAATTTGGTCACTTCCATATTTTTAGGATAATGGCCTGAAATGGCTATATTCTTGGCCACTCTTTTCAACCAATTTCTTAAAGCATTTATCGTAGAGATAGTCGTCGTAGGAGAAAGATGCAATTGAAAATCATCGGTCAGGATTTCTTGAAATTCCTCCGCATTTTCTTGTACTTTTTCTATCAAAAAAAGATAATAATACATTAACGCCAAGGACCTTGATTCAATATAAGATTCTTTAAATTTAGGAGATTCGAAAGCGCCTCCTACCGTCATATTAATTCCTTTAACCAAAGGAAGTTGATTTGATGGTCCCGTTAATTCCATTTCATATTTAAAGCGAAGGCAATTATCCGACCCATTCCTGTGAATACCATGATAAATTAGGCTGAAAACGGCGAAAATAAGTCCATTTGATTTAGGTATAATATCAATGTTTTCAACTCGATGCGCTATTTTCATACCTTTGTAATCGGCTAAGCTAAACGCATAATTTTCTTTTCCTACAATGCTGCCTTTTGGTGTGGTGATTATAAAATTATCAGCCAAGAGTGTTAGTTGATTGGCTTTTCTAGAAGCAGTAAAAAAGTGTTCAAAACTATTCAACCAACGGTATATTTGGGTTTTTGTAGCCTGCTCGATTTTAGTAGAAGGAATCATGGTTGATTATACATTTTAATTTAAAAAGTTATCATCTACCACAAAGGTATTGGAAATGAGCAGAACAACTGTTACAAATATATTTTTCTTGCCTTCCTATCACAGCTTATCCCTTCAAATTCTCCAAAGCCCTAATACATTGCTTCACCTCTTCCTCCGTATTAATAATACAAGGGGTCAATCGAGCATACACCTTTTTATAAGGCGTGGTGCTACCAATAATATTAGCGTTATGCAATTTTTCGATGGTTTTTTTCGCATCCAATCCATCGACCTCAAAGCAATTAATTCCAGAGGATAATTCAGTGGACATAGGAGTATGCAATGTAATGTGCGGAATAGACTGCATGCCTTCTTTGAGCATCGTACTCAATTGATGGGTTCGTTTTTGAATTTTATCTTTTCCGATAGCAAGATGATATTCGAATGCAGCTTTTAAAGCCCATCTATGTTCAAAAGAATGAAAACCACCCGGTGTCATTTTTGAATAAAAATCTAGCGGTCCTTCAGGAATTTCATCTAGCCACATTAAAAATGCAGAACTAAAAGGTGGTATAGTTGGGCTCACCATATCCCATGCCTCCTTTTTTGCCCATAAAATTCCTGTTCCTCTTGGGCCGAATAGCCATTTATGCGTACCAGCAACCAGAAAATCACAACCCAACTCCTCCACCGTAATATTTTCTACCCCAAAACCATGTACTGCATCTACACAGAAGTATATTCGGTTTTCAGCGGTTCTGTTTTTATTAGCTTTCTTGATGACTGCTGACATTTCTTTGATAGGTAATTTCAGTCCTGTACTGGATTGTACGTAGGTGACGGCAACTATTCTGGTATTTGGTAAAATCGCTTTTTCTAGATTACCTAATATTTCATCGATACTAGCTGTCGATGGTGGTCCGTGTAAATCAATTCGACGAATCGTTGCCCCATTTCGCTTTGCTGCAAAATCTAATGATTTTTCTGTAGAGTAATGGTCATGAGTCGTACTCAATATATCATCCCCTGGTTTCAGATGAAGCCCATTAAAGAGTAGGGATAAACCCATAGTGGTGCTATCTGTAAGTGCAAATTCGCGAGGGTCAGTCTCTAAATATTTTCCAGCAGCTTGGAGCGTTGCTCGTTCCAAAGGTGGGAAATTTTTCTCGATGTATTCCGCAGGATTTTCATCCAATGCTTTTCTATATTTTTCGATGGCTTTGCTAACGGGTGTTGGGTGAGAGGCCAGCAACATTTGCGACATCTGAATCCTGTCGGTCTTGATTGGAAAATCTGCTCTAACGGATTCCCAAACCCCCATGTGTTGAGTAACGGCAGCTTGGCAACCAATGGTAGGTAATAAGGTAGTCGCTCCGATACTGAGGCTAGTTTTGGCAAGGAAGTTTCTTCTATTCATTTTTTGATTTTTAGTTTTGTGATGACTTAGTAGTCATTCTATTCAATCTAAGGTAAAGAAAAGAATTTAGACTACCTTATAAATTATTCCATTCGGATTATTTGTTCTTAGTATTATTATGCTAAATTTGGCTTCCTTATCGGACAAATCGAAATTTTAAATAATGAAAAACCAATCATCCTTTTCACTTGGCTTGTGTTTATTTTTAATAGCATTTCCTTTGTTATTACTTGCCGATACATTGACTCCCAAACCCAATATTGTTCTCATCCTAGTCGATGATGCTGCCCTAATGGATTTTGGTGCTTATGGTGGAGAAGCTGCTACACCAAATATTGATAAACTAGCCAAGAATGGGACCATGTTTACCAATTACCGAACGTCTCCATCTTGCGCGCCATCAAGAGCAATGCTACTGACAGGGATGGATAGCCATTTGACAGGCGTGCCAAATTTGCCTTTATTTTTACCTCCAGAGCAAGTTGGAGAACCAGGTTATGAAGGTGTTTTGAACGATAAAGTACAAACAGTAGCAACTCGATTAAAGCAAAATGGCTATAGTACTTTTATCACAGGAAAGTGGCATATGGGGCACACCGAAAAGAGTTTAGCAACAAAAAGAGGTTTTGATAGAAGTTTTATTTTGGATGCATCTGGTGCCGATAATTATGAGCATAAAGCTTATTTGCCGACCCAGTCTAAACCGCCTTGGTATGAAGATGGTCAACCTATAGATTTGCCAGAAGATTTTTATTCTTCTCGTAACTTGGTGGATAAGATGATGCAATTTATGGAAGAGGACACAGATAAAGCCAATCCATTTTTTGCTTACTTAGCCTTTCAAGCCATCCATGTTCCAGTGCAAGCACCTAAAGAATTTATAGATAAATATGAAGGCGTTTATGACAAAGGATGGGATGCTCTAAAAAAAGAGCGTTTTGAAAAATCCAAAGCCTTGGGTTTAATACCTGCCAATACAGAATGGAGCCCTACTTTGCCGCAATTGACTAGTTGGGAGGCAGAGTCTGCTGAAGATAAAAAGCTGAAAGCCAAGGCGATGGCTGTAAACGCTGCAATGTTAGAAGCAATGGACTTTCATATAGGCCGATACATGGATTATTTAGCTCAAAAAGGAATATTGGACAATACAGTATTTGTTATCACTTCTGATAATGGACCAGAAGGAAGTGACCCTTCCTTGGTGCCTGGGATGAATTTGTGGCTTAAATCTGTGGGGTATCATCGAGCATATGAAAACTTAGGAGAGAAAGGCTCATGGAATTTTATCGGTCCACAGTTTGCGAGTGCTGCTGCTGGACCCAGTGCTTATTTCAAATTTTATGCTGGGGAAGGAGGATTGCGTGTGCCGTTGATTGTTTCAGGTGTAAATCTGCCCCAGGGACAAAAGAAAGATGCATTTTCTTTTGTAACAGATGTAACACCAACTATTATGGACATTGCAGGGGTGGCAATTGATAAAGATGATTTTACAGGCCGAAGCCTATATCCAGTTATCAATGGAGATACCAACCGTATTTATCAAGCTTCAGAAGCTATTGGACTGGAAGTAGCTGGACATTCTGCTTTATTCAAAAATGGACATAAGTTGGTACGCAATGGTCCTGTCTATGGAGATAATGTATGGAGACTATATAACTTAGAAAAGGACCCAGGCGAAATACAAGATTTGGCTGCAACTAACAAGCCTTTATTTGAAGATATGATGAAAGAATATGAGCAATATGCTGCAAAGGTTGGTGTATTGGAAATGCCAACCAACTATAGTGTAATGGGCGAAGTTCAGCGAAAGTTTAAAGTTCAAATTGAAGAAAAGTTGACACCTTGGCTGATTGGATTGGTTGCATTATTATTGATTTTGTTTTTAAGGTATCAAAGAACTAAGTAGTCAATCCAGTTAATACTGTCGGTATCTTTTGATAAAATATTGCCGATAACTTCGTTAAAATTTATTTCCGTAGCGACGGCTATGCTAAGAAATTTTGCCTCGTTCTCGACAAATTTTATGTCAAAACCTACCCGACATTACCAACTTGACTGACTACTAAGTAGTTTGTTTATTGCAATGTATTAAACAAATTGTTTTGTTTTCTTTAAATTTAATGCAAAAAAGTATATTATTGTTGCTTGTTAAATTTTTATGCACTAAATGAGGTAAGGAACAGGAAAAAAATAAATTTACCTATTGTCGGCATAATCAACGAACAAAACGGTTCACTTCAAGAGGCTTTGTTGATTATGCAGACTTTAAAAAAAGGTAAATTTATTTTTGTCCCACTACTAAGCCAATGCTGCCAGAATGAATATTAAATTTGAAATCGATTGTGAAATCTGCCAAAAACAACACAAAAATACACACATTTATAAATGAAAGTTTGCATAGCCGAAAAGCCATCTGTGGCACGTGAAATAGCCTTTATCATTGGCGCAAAATCTAGAAAAGATGGATATTTTGAGGGAAATGGCTATGCAGTTACTTGGACTTTTGGGCATTTATGCACCCTCAAGACGCCTGATGATTATCGACCCGAATGGAAAAAATGGGCACTAACCTCCTTACCACTTCAACCAGAAAAATTTGAAACCAAGCTCATTACTAATAAAGGCGTAAAAAAACAATTTGCGACCATCAAAAAACTATTCAAGCAAGCCTCTGTCGTTATCAATTGTGGGGATGCAGGTCAAGAGGGAGAACTGATACAGCGATGGGTAATGAATCAAGCAAAGTACAAGGGCAAGGTACTACGCTTGTGGATTTCTTCATTGACACCAGAAGCGATTCGGGATGGATTTCAAAATTTGAAGAATGCTGCCAATTATGATAACCTATATTATGCAGGATTTTCGAGAGCGATTGGAGATTGGTTATTGGGGATGAATGCCACTCGATTATACACCCTGAAATACGGAGGGTTCAAACAAGTATTGTCCATTGGACGGGTACAAACACCTACTTTGGCGATGTTGGTTGAGCGACATTTAGAAATTATCAATTTCAAACCTAGAGATTATTGGGAACTGCAAACCAAGTATAGAGACGTTGCATTTAACTGCGAATTTGGCCGTTTTGATAAACGAGAAATAGGGGAGGAATGGCTACAACAAGTTGAAAACAAAACATTTGAAGTATTAGATTTTAGTAAAAAGAAGGGAAAAGAAGCTCCTTGGCGATTGTTTGATTTGACCAGTTTGCAAGTGCATTGTAATAAAAGATTTGGCTATTCTGCTGAAAATACTTTGAAACTGGTGCAGGCACTTTATGAAAAAAAGGTAGTTACGTATCCAAGAGTTGATACTACTTACCTACCAAATGATGTTTACCCAAAAATAGCGGGTATTCTTGGAAAAATGTCTAATTATAGTCAATTTACTCAACCATTACTTGGTCAGAAAATACGAAAATCGGGAAAGGTTTTTAATGATAAAAAGGTGACCGACCACCATGCGATTATTCCAACAGGAGTAGAGAAAAACTTGCCTCTAACGGAGCAAAATGTGTATGATGCAATCGCTAGACGGTTTATCGCAGCTTTTTATCCAGACTGTATTATTTCTAATACCGTTGTAATTGGTGGAGTAGAAAAATCAACTGATTTTGATAAGACCTCTTACAAAAAATGGGAATCGGATGAAGATGACGCTAAGAAAGTAGAGAAAGTAAAAAAAGACCATTTCCCGAATCACATAACTTTCAAAGCAACTGGAAAAGAAATATTAGAACCAGGTTGGAGAGTCCTATATCCA
This sequence comes from Caprella mutica, assembly GCA_947561585.1. NCBI lineage: Eukaryota > Metazoa > Arthropoda > Malacostraca > Amphipoda > Caprellidae > Caprella > Caprella mutica. Next base: position 27,343 of record CANNZV010004631.1, read on the forward strand.
AAACCTAAAAAAAATACAACTTCTATAGTAAAACGCACTGAATCCGATGAGCAAAAGAAAGATGAGGAGAAAATATTGCCCGCTTTCCAAGTGGGCGAAAATGGACCACATGTCCCAGATTTGATTGCCAAACAAACCAAACCACCAAAATATTATACGGAAGCGACCTTGCTTCGAGCAATGGAAACAGCAGGTAAAAAAGTAGATGACGAGGAATTGAGAGATTTGATGAAGGCCAACGGATAGGTCGTCCATCTACTCGAGCCAACATTATCGAAACGCTATTTCGAAGAAAGTATGCACAGCGTAAAAAGAAATTGATTATACCTACAGATGTTGGGGTTCAGTTGATTTCCATCATTACTAATGATTTATTGAAATCAGCAGAATTGACTGGTCAATGGGAAAAACAATTAAGGGATATTGAAAGCGGAGAATATGCTGCCCAGCAGTTTATTGCAGGGATGAGAGGAATGGTTAATAATTTGGTACAAGAAGTTTCTGTCGCACAAGTCACTCAACGAATAGCAGCACCCACTAGAGCAAGTGGATTTGGTAAAAGTAGTGGCGCTAGCAGTTCTGTGAAGACGAGTAAAATGGGCACCAAGCGAAAAACTACCAAAAAGAAAAAGGGAAATATTCTTGAAATGACTTGTCCCAAATGCAGTAAAGGAAAGTTGTTGAAAGGCTCGGCAGCTTATGGATGTAGTGAATGGAAAACGGGCTGTAAATTTCGGCTACCATTTAGCTTTAAATCCAAAGATATTCCAGAATTGCAATTGATACGATTAATAGAATATGGGGCGACGATTCAACTAACTGGATTTCAAGAGAATGGTAGAAAAGTCAATGGGAATCTTGTTTTTAATGACCAATTTGACCTCTATTTGAAACCTAAAACTAGCCGCAAAGAAACACCCTTTAAAAAAATGGATAGAAAAAAGGCAAAGCTGACTAAAGCTGCTGCTAAAACTGCCAAAAATAGTAAAGTCCCCGATAAAATCAGTTGCCCTAAATGTAAAACAGGAACAGTCGTGAAGGGGTCGGCTGCATATGGATGTAGTGATTGGAAATCAGGTTGCAAATTCCGTTTTTCTTTTGATGATATTCGAGGGAAGGCAAACGGTCAAGCATTGACCAAGGAGTTGGTCTATCAGATTTTGATGAGTAAGTAGCTTTGTTTCCTCCTCCCTTAAGATGAGAATTTATAAACAGTAGTAGATTTATACACTTCCCCTGCCTTTAAAGTAGTCGATGGAAAATGAACTTGATTAGGAGAATCTGGAAAATGCTGTGTTTCTAAACAAAAGGCACATCGTTTTTGATACGAGATACCATTATGTCCATGTATACTACCATCTAACCAATTTGCGGTATAAAATTGAATGCCCGGCTCAGTGGTGAAAATTTCTAATATTCGACCACTTTTGGGTGCCACTACTCTAGCCGCTTTTTTTAAGTCAGTTTTATTATTTTTAAGCACATAATTATGGTCATAGCCATTGCCTATTTTTAATTGGGGATGGTTTTGGTCAATTCGGTCACCTATTTTTCTAGACTTTAAGAAATTGAAAGGCGTACGCTTAACTGATTTTATTTCTCCAGTTGGAATACCTGTATTATCGATAGGAGTGAAGGCGTCTGCGAAAATACGTACCTCGTGGTCCAGACAATCGCTTATTCCTCCATCGTTCAAATTAAAGTAGCAATGATTGGTAAGATTTACAATCGTATTTTTATCGGTAGTTGCACGATACTCAATTTTCAATTCGTTTTTATTAGTTAGTTTGAAAGATACTCGACATGCCAAATTTCCAGGATAACCTTCTTCTCCATCTTTACTTAAATAGGTTAAAATTAAGCTTGGAATATTGCGTTTCTCAACTGTTTCAGCAGTCCATACCACTTTATCGAAACCCATATTTCCGCCATGTAAGTGGTTCTTATTATTATTGATCGCAAGGGTGTAAGTTTGGTTAGTTAAGTCAAATTTTCCATTGGCAATTCTATTGCCATATCGCCCAATAGTTGCTCCAAAATAAGGATTAAGTTTGAGGTAGTCTGCCAAATTACCGAAGCCTAAAGTGACTTCTCCTAGTTCATTATTTTTATCAAGGGTTTTAATAGAAGTAACAATCGCCCCATAGTTGGTGATTTGAACTTGCATTCCTTGCTTATTCGTCAAGGTAAACAATTCGATTGTGGTATTGTCAGGAAGGTTTCCGAATGCTTGCTTTAGGATAGGCATATTCAAAATTACCTAAAAGGTAGGAAAAGACATAAAAAAAGTGGAATTGAATTATTACAGTTCCACTTTTTTCTCTTTGAGAAAACACAACTATGGGTAATAGTTAATTCATTTTAGACATGCTCTTAAGAAAATACCCTTAGAATATCTCCATTCAGTTGGGTTTTAAAAATCGTTAGATTTTTTCGGCCATTTTCATTCAAACCAGTTCCTGTGAGGGTGAATCTAGCGCCATGATCGGTACAATACCATTCATTATCTCTGAGGACAATTTCTTTTTGTTGGTCATGACTGCATATTCTAGTTGCAGCCACCAATTCTCCATCATTGTCTCTAGCAACCACTACTTGATTATCAATGACTATATAACCTCCATTGTTTTGCAAAGCAGCATTGGCGACATCCGAAAGGTCTACTTCTAAATCAACAGATCCAATGTTGGTATCTTCCCCGCAACTGCCAAGGCATGCAGCGGTCAACACAAATGCAGCTCCAATACCTACTTTTTCTAAGAAATTCTTACGTGTCATAAAAGGATTTTAAAAATTAAAAATTCATTGTTGTTTATAGCCTAATAACGAAGTACTAAAAGTAAATATTATACCTTGAATTCATAAGGAACGGTAAAAAAATAAACTTACAATTTATGCTGTTTCTTTTGCTTCTATTTTCCCCTTCAAAAACAGTCATTATATCAACATAACTCCTGTTTTTAAAGAGAAAACTAGAAACAAAATAACCTACCCTAAATTTGTAAATCTATTTCTTCACCGTTCCTAACTAATACGATGGTGTCGGGCACTTGCTATTTTTATAGATATGTTCACCTATTATTTCGTCGCTACCTAAAATTAGAACCATTATTATAAGCCCTCCGATTTTTTTTGTAACCTTGTAATTTTGAGTACTGCTCTAAGTAGTCAGTCAAGTTGGTAATGTCGGGTAGGTTTTGACATAAACTTTGTCGAGAACGAGGCAAAATTTCTATGCATAGCCGTCGCTACGGAAATAAATTTTAACGAAGTTATCGGCAATATTTTATCAAAAGATACCGACAGTATTAACTGGACTGACTACTAAGAGACACGAAAAAAATAAATTTACATATATTGTCGGCATAATCAACGAACAAAACGGTTCACTTCAAGAGACTTTGTTGATTATGCCGACTTTAAAAATAGGTAAATTTATTTTTGTCCCACTACTTAGGAACGTGCAAAGAATAAGTTGTAACAAAGGTGAGGAATTATTTTTTCTTTAATCAAGGCAAAAAACGTAGACATAGCACAGCTATGGCGAGGCTTTTTAACGCAGAGTAAAGGAAAAAGAATACTCAAACTGTTATAAGTTATTTTTTACATGTTCCTTAGATAATATTTTAGCATGAAAGAGATAAATAATAAAACGGTTTGGATTACTGGAGCATCTGATGGATTGGAAAAGAATTAGCGATTCAACTAGCAGAATTGGGAGCTAACATAATTCTCACAGCGAGAAATACCACTAAATTGAATGCTGTCAAGGATTCATTAAAAGGTACAGGGCATCTTGTATATCCAATGGACTTATTAAATGTAGCAGCAATTCCTGATGGGGCAAAAGAGGTACTTAGCCAAGTTGCTAATGTAGATATATTAGTAAACAATGCCGGTATTTCTCAGCGCTCTCTTGCTAAGGATACAGCACTGTCTGTAGATAGAAAAATTATGGAACTTGACTACTTTGCTGTGGTAGCTTTAACGAAAGCAGTACTGCCACAAATGTTGGCTCGAAAGAGTGGTCACATTGTTAATATTAGTAGTGTTGCTGGCAAATTTGGACCACCGATGCGTAGTGCATATTGTGGTGCAAGCATGCCGTGATTGGCTTTATGGACAGTCTAAGGGCGGAGTTGCATAATGATAACATTAAAGTTTTAAATGTAACACCAGGGTCGGTAAAGACAAATATTTCGGTAAATGCTTTAGAGGGAAATGGTAAAAAACATAATGTAACTGACCCACTGATTGCCAATGGATTGTCGGTTGAATTTTGTGTGAAAAAGATAATTAGCGGTATTCAAAATGACACATCGGAGTTGTTAATCGCGGATGCAAAAACAAAGCTTGCAGTGTATTTACGACGTTTTTTTCCGAATCAATTGTTCAAATTAATGACTAAAATGCAAGCTACTTAAAAGGAGTAGTGGATAGGTCAACATTTATGCTATATATCCAGCACTATTACCTAGAAAGCCAATAGATGTTTTTTTTCTCTTCCTAATATTAATGTAAGTTCTCAATATGATTATTTTTTAGGACACAGAGACCTCAAAGAAGACACATAGACCACAGAGATTCTTTGTGCCCTCTGTGTCTCCTCCGTGAACTTTGTGTCCTTTAACTGTTCTAATGAGCATTTACATATTAATTATTTAAATCGTTCATTTTGAGTAATTTAACTAAAGTTTGGGATTTAAATAATACCCATTGATTTTAATCTTATTTCGAAATTGTTTAGTAAGTAACGAGTAAAAAACAACTAGTGCATTTATGGCTGTCAAATTTTGAATCATACTGCGTTAAAAATGCTCACCGATGCTGGGCATCGTCTGTGCTTTTTGCCTTGTCTGATTCAAAATTTCCCTTGCCCAAATGCACCACTTATTATTTGCTCGTTACTAAGTTTTCTTATGCAGGACACAAAAATTAGACT
>CANNZV010004631.1:41359-78472 GCA_947561585.1 Caprella mutica
CTGCTCATCAATATCTGGAAATACTAGATTAAAAGTATAGGTTTTACCCTTTGTTTTAGAGCGGTCTAAGCGAACTGCCATATAATCATAAAAATTAGCTAATGGTAGATTGGTAACGATAGCATCTGAATTTGTGATACCTTTTAAATGCTTGGTCGTAATCCCATTTTCTAATTCCTGTGCCCCTGTCAAATAAAAATTCCGCCAAGGTCCTGATTCTGCTTTATAGGCCAATTGTTGGTACACTTTGGCTAGTAAATTTCTTGCTGGTTTGTTTTGAGGGTTGGCAAAAATGACGTGATTTAAAACCATAGCAGCCCAACGATAATTCCCTTTTTCAATATCCTTTTCTACTTTCTCTAAAACGGCTGATTCCCCGCCCATATATTCCACATAATGCGATGCGGCTACATCTGGGGGCAAAGCATGTAGGTTCGCAGGATTGCCATCAAACCAGCCAAAATATAATTGGTACTGTGCTTTAGAATTATGACTCAAAGTGCCATAGTACCCCCGATTGGCAAAGAAACTAGATAGGCTTTCGGGTAATTTAATTTGTTCTGCTATTTCATTCATCGTCAATCCATTATTCGCTAAGTAAAGCGTTTCGTCATGGATGAATTTATATAAGTCTCTTTGTTTTGTCCATAATTCTAAAATGTCTGTTTTTCCCCAAGTTGGCCAATGGTGACTGCCAAAAGAGACCTCCGTTTTTTCGCCAAATAATTGAATCGTCTCATCAATGTATTTTGCCCATTTTTGCCCATTTCGGACTTGTGCACCTCTTAGTGTATATAGATTGTGCAGATTATGATTGATTTCTTCCGCTTGACAAAATGCTTTGTATTTTGGGAAATAGAACATGCATTCTGCGGGTGCTTCTGCTTCAGGGGTATTTTGAAAAACCATTTCTAAACCATCAATCGTTACTTTCTGCCCCGTTTGATTAATCGTAATCGTTGGTTGTAAAATACCCAACATGCCAGCACTTAATTTTTGCCCTAATCCGTTACCGATAAACCCTGTCGTATCCATTGGCAATAAGTGCCCAAACATATACATCGCTCGCCGTTTCATCGCATTCCCTCCAATGATATTTTCACTAATCGAATGCTCATAAAAACCTTCTGGAGCAATCACTTCTACTCCTGCTTTTAAGTCTTGCTCACTCACGATTCCTTGGATGCCACCAAAATGGTCTGCATGACTATGCGTAATCAATACCGCTTTGATAGGCTTTTTGCCTAGCTGTTCATCTACCAAGTCCATAGCTGCCTTAGCTACTGCCTCGGTAGTTAATGGGTCGATTACAACCCAGCCATTATCCGTCGCTACTACTGTCATATTCGCCAAATCAAACCCTCTGACTTGATAAATTCCTTCAGTCACTTTATATAAACCATGCTTACTATTTAGTTGACTTTGTCGCCAAAGACTAGGATTGACAGTTGCTGGTGCGTCATTTTTTAAGAAGTCAAACCAGCTTAAATCAATAGCCAAACTCCCATCGGGATTATTAATAACGGGGTCTTTTCGAGTAGCTATAAATCCTTTGTCGGCTCTTTCAAAGTCTCTGGTGTCATCAAAAGGAAGTTCTTCTAGAATTTGTTGGTGAACGGTCTCAACTGATTCGGAAGCTGTAGCATTGGTAGTTGGCGAATTTGAATTACAGGAAAGTAAAAAGCAGCTAATTAAAAGGCAAAGAATAAGAATTGATTTTGAAGGCGCTATCATCATCATGTTGTTTTGTTTAAGTAACGCCTAAAGGTAACCGAATTATTACAAAATTTTAAAAAAGGCAAAAAAAAGAGCCGCCCCAAAGGCAGCTCCATTTCAACAAATTATAATCCCATGAACATATCCAAAATTAATTCTTTAGTTTTCTATTTGGTTGCTTCCCGTCCGTTTGATTGTTTCTAAAACATTCATCTTTTGGAGTCGCTTATATATAAAAATGCTTTTTATCTATTTTATTAATTTTAGGTTTTCCTCTTTGCTAAAGTATGAATGTTAGCAAGGCATTCTAAATCCCACTAAAGAGTGCCCTGCCAAATTCAATTCCCATGAACATATCCTAAAATTATTAGCTAATTCTTTTAATTAGCTTTTGTATTAATTCTTTTGATTAATTCCTTAATACACTACAAAGATATGGGCAAAGCAAGCCTATTAAAAATACAAAAATAGGGTATTGTGAGAATAAATAATAATAATAAAAATAGTTAATTTATTCTTTATCAAGTATTTAAATTGAAGGATGTTATTTATTTTGTGAAATAAAGTAATTTTTTATACTGTTTTTATATCGAAAAATATACAAAAAGGGGCTAAACTTTAACACTTTTAAATTTGCATCTTAGTTTTATGGCCTATTTTAGCGTAGATTCCTATGCGCTATTTTTTAGAAAATGACAAAAAAATAGTGCTACCGAATAACATTCAGTAGCACTATTTTAGCGCAACACCATATTGTAGTAATGAAGTAGGGGGCAGCTAATCTAATAAAACAGCTTAAAAGCAAATATGCATTTCTCTACAAATCTTCAATCACTGCTGAAAGTCCTTTATCTATCAAAGCATCTTTCTTAGGTCGAAGTTCTGGTTTTGGAGCTGTTTTTACGGTTGCCTTGCCTTTGAAGTGAATCATCATCGCCAACTGTTCTGCTTGTTGGCTAGAATATTTCAAAACATCCATGAAGCATTGAATAACCCAATCAAAGGTATTCTCATCGTCATTATAAACAATTAGAAGGGAAGGCATTCCTACTGCCACGTCTTCTATTTCTTCCACCGCTACATCTTCTTCTACCGTAGTACTGTACTTAGTCATGGTATTGGGTATTATAAATTTGAGATTATTTTATCAATTTTTTAGTTCAAATTAGCCAAAGCAGCTTTTACCGCCTCGAAATTTGGTAAATCCCCTGCACTCTCTAACACTTCTGCATACTGAATAATTCCTTTTTTATCAATTACAAATGCAGAACGTTTAGATACTCCCTTCATTCCTAAGACGAAGTCTTTGTAAATAGTATCATATTTTTTAGATACTTTTTTGTTGAAATCAGATAAGAGCGGAAAATTTAAATTTTGTTCTGTTTTAAATTTATCCAAAGTAAATAATGAATCAACGGAAACAGCTACTATTTGCGCATCTAATTTTTCGTAATCCGCAATATTGTCTCGCATCGTACACAATTCAGTCGTACATACACCTGTGAATGCTAATGGAAAAAACAATAGCACTACATTCTGACCTTTAAAATCTCTTAGAGCTACTTCTGCTTTATCCGAATTGTACAACTTGAAATTGGGTGCTTTGTCGCCTACACTTAATGCCATTTTTATTTATTTTAATTTTAAATTTACTTGAATTTTAGAGAAAATCCTATTCTTTTTTATCAAGCTTTGCAAATTTAGGTAATTCCAGCAAAATTGTCGTTTTTTACGCACTTAAGTTTTCCACAATTTTGGAAGCTGTTTGAATGGAGCAGTTGTATTATTGCTCCTTTTTTCGACCAAAAAATTGATAATTATTTATGAATCCAACTAGAAGAGCTTTTCTGGAGCTACATTTTGCCGTTTTATTATATGGATTTACGGCTATTTTGGGCGATTTAATCACCTTGCCTGCTACTGTTTTAGTGTGGTGGAGGGTGTTGTTGACAAGTATTAGTCTACTCTTTTTTATTCGATTTGGGCAAACATTAAAAGTCATTTCTAGGTCTTTGATTTTGCAATATATGGGCATTGGTATTATCGTGTCTATTCATTGGATTACCTTTTTTGGGTCTATTAAATATGCGAATGCTTCTATTGCACTAGTCTGCTTGGCAACGGGCTCCTTTTTTACGTCCATCCTCGAACCCTTGATGACCAAAGCAAAATTCAAATGGTATGAAATCGCTTTAGGTGCTTTAGTGATTCCCGGTATGGCATTGATTGTTCAGAGTTTGGAGGTTCGGATGCTGACGGGAGTTTGGTTGGGTTTAATCTCTTCGATATTAGCAGTTCTTTTTTCGATTTTGAATAAGCAGCGTATTGATAAAGCAGACCCTTATAGCATTACCTTTTTAGAAATGAGTAGTGCATGGTTATTTATTAGCCTGATTTTGCCTATCTATTTTTCTCAAAACAAAGGGCTGCAATTTTTGCCGCTTGGGATGGATTGGTTCTATTTGATATGCTTAGCTTTAGCCTGTACCACTTTGGCTTATGTCTTAAATTTACGTGCTTTGAAACACCTTTCCGCCTTCGCAGCTAACTTGACCATTAATATGGAACCCGTTTATGGGATTATTTTAGCTGCAATACTTTTACAAGAAAACAAAGAATTAGCATCTGATTTTTATATTGGTGTGGCCATCATCATGGCTGCCGTTTTTGGCTATCCTTTTTTGAAAAACAAATTTGAGTAATGATTGCTAAACAAAAAAAGAGATATACGGGTAGTATATCACCGAAGTTATTTTTTACTTTCTCTGTAGGAATGAATGAAGGTGTCGGGCAGTATGACCTAACTAGTTGCAGTGTTTCTGGGGTTGTTGTGCCAGCGGGGGATTGACTTTTACTTTGTATTATGGCAAAGGAAGTAACCACAGACCCACAAATGCGCCAATTCGGCCAACGCCTCAAAGCTTTACGGAAAGCCAAAGGCTATAGCAATTACGAGCAATTTGCATTCCAGCATGGTATCGGAAGGGCCCAATATGGCCGCTACGAAAAAGGGCATGATTTGCGCCTAACCACCCTGTTTCGAATTTTAAAAGCATTGGACGTATCCCCAGAAACATTTTTTGCCGAAGGATTTGAAGAAGAGTAGCGTAGTCATACCCACCTTATATTTTTCGGTTTTTATTGAATAGGAATTGTTCTTAAGCCATCTTCGCTTTTCTTGATTTTTCCAACTATTTTTTCTTTAGCTGAATTTCCCCTTTCCACGAAATAGGCAAACAACCCATCTTGCAGCTGGTCCACCGCCACAAAACTAGACACCAGCAGCACCCGCACAGGAGCAAGAAAAAAAGCAAATTCGCCCTACGGTTGAAACTGCTTTTTTTCCTGCACCTGTCTAGACCTCTCACTCGTACAGCAAGCCAAACCTTTTATTTTTACTGTAATCCCAAATAATTTTTGGCTAATTTTTAGGTGATTTTTGTTTTGATTTTGCTACCTTGATGCCACCACTTTTAAAGTTTAATGTACCAAGATAGAGAGTCATTAGTTTTGGTATAGACTTTTTAATATTAAAGGTATATCAATGAGTTCATTGGTATGAAGAAGTTGGCTTTCATCAAAAAAAGAAAAAAGAAAATGAAAAAAAGTAAACACCAAATCGGATATATTGTAAGCGTGGTATTAGTATGCCTTTGTTTTATATTAGGTGGATATTTTAGTTCGAGCAAATTGTCTATGATTTTTTTTGGCTCAGCTATAATCTTAGCTTTTATAATGGCGTATTTCGATAATCAAAGAAAAAAAGAAAACTGACTTCATAAAGAATAATTGCTAACATGAATATTGGACGGCTATGATTAAGTAAAATTGGCAAATAACGCTCAGAGAAAAAAGAACCGCTGGCACCACAGCTATTTCCAATCTCTCAAAAAATGCTGGTTAGGATTTCGTGCGACACGAAGTCGCTTGATTATATTGTTAAACGACTAACTAAAGAATTGTTATCGGACAAAGTTAGTTGATTTAACCCGATATGTTGCTATCGGTTTCCTATTCGAACATGCTTTACTGGCAACGGTTTAGTGTGAAGCTTTGAAGACAATGTAGCCCTTTAAGCAAACTGCTGTGAAGCAATGAGCGTAACTGTTAATGTCAAATAGTTGGGGAGCTAGGAAAGATGATAAGCGTAAATTAACTGAACTGTTGTAATCTTCGTGAGACCAAACAAGTGAAAGGACATTGATACACTTGAACCAAAAAGGTAAAAGGGAAAGGATATTTTGGTAAAGTTTCAAAATACGTAACCACCAAATTCCCTCGGAGGAAAGACAGGCGCTAAGTCATCAGGCAGCGAAAGCTGTCCATTATATCAAGTGGAACGTGGTAAGCCTGATAAAGTCTCCAATAAGGAGTAGGAAAGTTGCAAAACTGGACGAAGTTTTAGCAGGTAAGGAATCTGGAAAAAGTGAAGGCTTTGCTGTAATGGTGAAGATAGCGGTTATGCCGCACTCGAAAGAGCGCCCACTTCCACATTGGTGTTTCTTTTACGAGAAATTTGTAAAGATTAATTAACAAAGAAAAGCAAAAGGTATGACCAATTGTATGCCAGCAATTTATTGTATGGTTGGGAGTAGTGCATCTTTGAACGGGAAAATCGCATGGCAATACATTCGCTGGGATGAGGTAATGCGCCGAGTTAAATCAATGCAAAGACGTATCGTAAAAGCAGTCAGAGCAGAACGCTGGAATTTGGTCAAGGTGCTGCAAGGTATCTTAAGCCGTTCCTATGCTGCTCGCCTTCTGGCAATCAGAAGAGTTACGGAAAACAGGGGTAAAAGTACCGCTGGAATTGATGGCGAATTATGGGATAGCCCTCAAAAGAAATTTGAGGTGATTAACGAATTAAAAGAAAAAGGATATCGAGCAAAACCAGTAAGGCGTATCAAAATTCCAAAGAATAATGGAAAATTACGTCCATTGGGTATTCCAACTATGTTTGACCGAGCCATGCAAGCTTTATATCTGCAAACACTAGAACCGATTAGCGAAACAAAGGCGGATTTACATTCCTATGGATTCCGGCTATTTCGAGGCTGCGCTGACGCAATTGAACAATGTTTTAAAGTGCTTAGCAGAAAAAACAGCCCTATTTGGATTTTAGAAGCAGATATAAAAGGTTGTTTCGACAATATTTCGAGTGACTGGTTATTGGAACATATTCCAATGAATAAAATCATTCTAAACAAGTGGCTCAAAGCTGGATATTTGGAAAAAAGGAAATTCTTTCCAACGGAAAAAGGAACTCCCCAAGGCTCGATTATTTCTCCTTGTTTGGCTAATTTAGTACTGGATGGCTTACAATTGGCAATAGATAAAGCTTGTGGTATTCGATACCAAAAAGGCAATCCTGCTAAGCGAGTAAATAATCCATACAGTATCCATCTAATTCGATATGCGGATGATTTTGTGGTTACTTGTAAAGATAAAGAAGTACTCGAACTAAAAGTAAAACCAACTATTGAAACGTTTTTACTTGACAGAGGACTAAATTTATCCCAAGAGAAAACCTTTATTAGCCACATAGACCAAGGCTTTGATTTCTTAGGTCAAAATGTAAGGAAATACAAAGGTAAATTACTTATCAAACCTAGCAAAAAGAACATCAAAACCTTTTTACAAAAAGTACAAAAGGAAATAAAATTACGTTCAAGTGCTTCTACCTATGATTTGATACAAAAACTCAACCCAATGATAAGAGGCTGGGCAATGTATCATCGCCATGTGGTGGCGAAAGACTCTTTCAAATTAGTAGATACCCAAATATGGAAAATGCTATGGAAATGGGCTTTGCGCCGACACCGTAACAAAGGCAAAAGATGGGTAAAAGACAAATATTTCAAACGCTACAAAGGACGAAACTGGACTTTCCTCGCACCAGATAAAGAGGGCAAGGTGATAACACTCTTTTGTGCAGCAAATGTAACCATACAGCGGCATATTAAGATAAGGAGTTCAGCTAATCCTTTTGATGATATGGATGAAATATACTTTGAACAACGGCAGCAATACCAGATGCTTAATAAGCTAACTGGCAAACGAATGCACCGTCATATTTTCGACAAACAGAAAGGCAAATGTGCCTTATGTCAACAAGCCATTAGTTATCAGACTGGTTGGCATCTGCATCATTTAACACCTAAACATTTAGGAGGAAATTGGACGGCAGAAAATTTGGTAATGTTACACCCTGTTTGTCACGTACAAGTTCATCATAACGAAGTAGCAACTGCTGCGCTGACCATAAGCGTTTAGAAATGCTTGAGCCGTGTGCTGGGAAACTCGCAAGCACGGTTCTGAGGGGAGAAGGAGGGAGCAATCCCTCTGACTTACCCGACTAATCCGACACCTTTATTTTGCATGCCTCTGGTATGTGTTACAAAAAAGGCGCACTCGCTGGAAGCGAGCCATATAAAGGTGTCGGGCAAAATGCCCTAACCAGCCGCAGTTTTTTAGATTAGCTGTAGTGCCAGCGGGGGCATCACCATAAAATAAAAAACTAAACTAATATGATGAAAATTCAAACATATCATTGGATAACTTTTATGCTATATTTAATTGGATTTGTTCTTATTGTATTCGGAGCAGTAAATGGAAGAGAATATTTAGCTATTCAAATATTAGGATGGGTAATTATGATAATTGCAAATATATATCTGCTTTTTAGTAACGTTAAGAGAGCCAAATCAAAAGAAGAATCTAACAAATAATAATCAGGGGAAAATCTTCTTCGGAAAAACCAGTTACTAACTAAGAATTCCCCCGCTGGCACCACAGCTATTGCCAATCTCTCAAAAAATGCTGGTTAGGATTTCGTGCGACACGAAGTCGCTTGATTATATTGTTAAACGACTAACTAAAGAATTGTTATCGGACAAAGTTAGTTGATTTAACCCGATATGTTGCTATCGGTTTCCTATTCGAACATGCTTTACTGGCAACGGTTTAGTGTGAAGCTTTGAAGACAATGTAGCCCTTTAAGCAAACTGCTGTGAAGCAATGAGCGTAACTGTTAATGTCAAATAGTTGGGGAGCTAGGAAAGATGATAAGCGTAAATTAACTGAACTGTTGTAATCTTCGTGAGACCAAACAAGTGAAAGGACATTGATACACTTGAACCAAAAAGGTAAAAGGGAAAGGATATTTTGGTAAAGTTTCAAAATACGTAACCACCAAATTCCCTCGGAGGAAAGACAGGCGCTAAGTCATCAGGCAGCGAAAGCTGTCCATTATATCAAGTGGAACGTGGTAAGCCTGATAAAGTCTCCAATAAGGAGTAGGAAAGTTGCAAAACTGGACGAAGTTTTAGCAGGTAAGGAATCTGGAAAAAGCGAAGGCTTTGCTGTAATGGTGAAGATAGCGGTTATGCCGCACTCGAAAGAGCGCCCACTTCCACATTGGTGTTTCTTTTACGAGAAATTTGTAAAGATTAATTAACAAAGAAAAGCAAAAGGTATGACCAATTGTATGCCAGCAATTTATTGTATGGTTGGGAGTAGTGCATCTTTGAACGGGAAAATCGCATGGCAATACATTCGCTGGGATGAGGTAATGCGCCGAGTTAAATCAATGCAAAGACGTATCGTAAAAGCAGTCAGAGCAGAACGCTGGAATTTGGTCAAGGTGCTGCAAGGTATCTTAAGCCGTTCCTATGCTGCTCGCCTTCTGGCAATCAGAAGAGTTACGGAAAACAGGGGTAAAAGTACCGCTGGAATTGATGGCGAATTATGGGATAGCCCTCAAAAGAAATTTGAGGTGATTAACGAATTAAAAGAAAAAGGATATCGAGCAAAACCAGTAAGGCGTATCAAAATTCCAAAGAATAATGGAAAATTACGTCCATTGGGTATTCCAACTATGTTTGACCGAGCCATGCAAGCTTTATATCTGCAAACACTAGAACCGATTAGCGAAACAAAGGCGGATTTACATTCCTATGGATTCCGGCTATTTCGAGGCTGCGCTGACGCAATTGAACAATGTTTTAAAGTGCTTAGCAGAAAAAACAGCCCTATTTGGATTTTAGAAGCAGATATAAAAGGTTGTTTCGACAATATTTCGAGTGACTGGTTATTGGAACATATTCCAATGAATAAAATCATTCTAAACAAGTGGCTCAAAGCTGGATATTTGGAAAAAAGGAAATTCTTTCCAACGGAAAAAGGAACTCCCCAAGGCTCGATTATTTCTCCTTGTTTGGCTAATTTAGTACTGGATGGCTTACAATTGGCAATAGATAAAGCTTGTGGTATTCGATACCAAAAAGGCAATCCTGCTAAGCGAGTAAATAATCCATACAGTATCCATCTAATTCGATATGCGGATGATTTTGTGGTTACTTGTAAAGATAAAGAAGTACTCGAACTAAAAGTAAAACCAACTATTGAAACGTTTTTACTTGACAGAGGACTAAATTTATCCCAAGAGAAAACCTTTATTAGCCACATAGACCAAGGCTTTGATTTCTTAGGTCAAAATGTAAGGAAATACAAAGGTAAATTACTTATCAAACCTAGCAAAAAGAACATCAAAACCTTTTTACAAAAAGTACAAAAGGAAATAAAATTACGTTCAAGTGCTTCTACCTATGATTTGATACAAAAACTCAACCCAATGATAAGAGGCTGGGCAATGTATCATCGCCATGTGGTGGCGAAAGACTCTTTCAAATTAGTAGATACCCAAATATGGAAAATGCTATGGAAATGGGCTTTGCGCCGACACCGTAACAAAGGCAAAAGATGGGTAAAAGACAAATATTTCAAACGCTACAAAGGACGAAACTGGACTTTCCTCGCACCAGATAAAGAGGGCAAGGTGATAACACTCTTTTGTGCAGCAAATGTAACCATACAGCGGCATATTAAGATAAGGAGTTCAGCTAATCCTTTTGATGATATGGATGAAATATACTTTGAACAACGGCAGCAATACCAGATGCTTAATAAGCTAACTGGCAAACGAATGCACCGTCATATTTTCGACAAACAGAAAGGCAAATGTGCCTTATGTCAACAAGCCATTAGTTATCAGACTGGTTGGCATCTGCATCATTTAACACCTAAACATTTAGGAGGAAATTGGACGGCAGAAAATTTGGTAATGTTACACCCTGTTTGTCACGTACAAGTTCATCATAACGAAGTAGCAACTGCTGCGCTGACCATAAGCGTTTAGAAATGCTTGAGCCGTGTGCTGGGAAACTCGCAAGCACGGTTCTGAGGGGAGAAGGAGGGAGCAATCCCTCTGACTTACCCGACTAATCCGACACCTTTATTTTGTATGCCTCTGGCATGTGTTACAAAAAAGGCGCACTCGCTGGAAGCGAGCAATATAAAGGTGTCGGGCAAAATGCCCTAACCAGCCGCAGTTTTTTAGGTTAGCTGTAGTGCCAGCGGGGTAAGCGCCATCAAAACTGCTAATAGCTCATTGTAAGCCTTCACCAAGAAAAGAAAAAACAAATGGATATTAAAAAACTAACAATTGAGATTGAATTATTGCGAATAATTAAACCAATAGCACATAAATCACTTTTAGCTGTAGAAGAAATGGCTATGAGATTGAAAGAAATTCATAGAATTAATGAAGTAACTCCAAGTGAAGAATGGAAAGAATTCCAAAAAGAAACTTACGAATACCTAAAAAAAATAAAAAAAAATAGTGACAAGTTCGAGGAAAAAAAACATAAATTGATTCAGGAAATAAATCTAACTGATAAGAGGATAGAATTGGACGATAAAACGAAAGTTGAATTTGATAAGCTTGCCAATGTTGTAAAAGTATATAGAGAAGGAAGTACTACTGAGATAATTTAATTAAATAAAAGACGTTTCAATTTTTCTCAAAGAAGTTGGAGAAAAAGCATCTTTATGAAAACGCAGTGACCCGCTGACACCCGCTGGCACCACAGATACCAACTAAAAAAAGAACTGCTGGTTAGCTGCTTTGCAGCGACACCTTTTTTCTTGTTGCCTCTGGCAACGTAGTCTATATAAAAAGCGGTAAGGAATGATGGATTCTTTACCGCTTTTTATATTTTTACATGTTTAAAACATGAATGATATTCGGATTAAGAAACATTCTTAATCCACGACGCAATATTTTTGACTCGTCAGTTATATCGGAGAGGAAATCGAAAAATTATAAAAAGAAGTAGTCTGCGCTAGTTTTGGATTTATTGTGAAAAGCAACAAAAGAACTTACTTTTTCAAAGGACTTAAGTAATTCCAATACCTAATAATCTCTTTCTTTCAATGGAAATATTTATTTTAGCGATTCACTTAAGTAATGCGGATTGATTAATCGGGTAAAATTTTTAGCTTGAATTTTTTCGATAGTTTTTGCTAAAAAATCAATGCATAGCACCGCTATGGATTTATTTTTTAGTGAAAAATAGCGGAAAAAGGCTGCTATAAAATTACCCGATTAATTGAGCTGCAGTACTTATTATTCTGCCTCTCTTAATTCTGCGTCGCTCCTTTTTTTTAATTAAGCTTTTCGCAGTGGGTGCGGTTCCGTTCAACTGAATTGTATATGCCGCTGCTGCGCTGCGACATATACAATACTTAGTGTTCTCGGCAATTAAGAAAAAATAAAAAAGAGAACCAATCCAAGTGAAAAATTGTTAAATTGGGGTCAAAATCGTCTTAAAATGGAATTGATAAATAAATATCGAAAAGAATTAGAACATGCTTGTTCAACTTTTAAAGTGGAAGAGTTATATGCTTTTGGTTCAATATTGTCTGATAATTTTAAATCAGATAGCGACATAGATTTCGTTGTGTCAATTTTATCTAACGACCCAATCGAATATGCAGAAAATTACTTTGAACTAAAGTTTGAATTAGAAAGAATTTTCAAAAGAAAAATAGATTTGCTTGAACAGAAAGCAATAAGAAATAAGACTTTTGAAAACATAGTGGACCAACAAAAAATGCTCGTTTATGCAAGACGAAATCAAGGTTTGGCTTGAAGATATTGAAAAAGCCATTTCAGAACCCGCTAGCACCACAGATAACAACTAAAAAAGGAGCTGCAGGTTAGCTGCTTTGCAGCGACACCTTTTTTCTTGTTGCCTCTGGCAACTTAGTCTATATAAAAAGCGGTAAGGAATGATGGATTCTTTACCGCTTTTTATATTTCTACCTGTTAAAAACATGAATGATATTCGGATTAAGAAACATTCTTAATCCACGCAATATTTTCGACTCGTCAGTTATTCTTCCGACATCGGAGTAAGACGCAACTAACGATGCTTCCTGTCTCATCAAGAGAATTTTATAGTTTTTTTGCTCTAAACAAATTCCTCGCTGCAACTCAATCTTTTTAAAGTTGCAAAACCATAATAGGTACCCCCTGTGGTAAAGGATATAGAAACTACGCGCCATCCGAATCTAGTATGCTCATTAATAGCAGCTTCTATTTTTTTTCTTACTTTGCTAAATCCCCAACCACTAGATTCTGAAATTATTTTATACTCAATCATAAGTGACGACGCAGGAATAAATTGCACCATATTACTTGTTCTTATTTCCTTCTAAGAATACTTAAAAAAGCCTTATGTAGCACGGCTATATGCGGTTTTTGAAGCATCCTTAGAAAAAAAAATAACGGCGCACTATGGCTCACTTTATTTCTACCTCGTCACTAAGGCAAAAATTTAAAGGATTTTCAAATTTTATTACCTTAAAATTGCTTTATAAATAGAGTTTAATCCAATTTTTTCGACAAACCAAGTAGAAAAATAGCCAATCCAAGGGGGTGCTTGGATTTCGATTATCCCGCAGGGTCTTTCTTCAAAGTAAATGTTCGAGTAACAGGATTGAGTTTAGTTGGTACTTTTTCTCCACTATTAAATACTAAAGTCAAAGTAATGGTATTTTCTCCATAAGGTAATCCTTCGATAAAGTAAGATTGCCATTTATCGATAAGGTGTCGCTCTCCATTTATATCTGCATATACTTTATAAGCTTGTCCTTCTAAGTCCGCATTTAATAAGTAAAAATCAAGCATTACTTTTTCCGCATCTTTCCCAACATAGGTTCCTTTAGGGCGACTATAGAATAATACAGGGTCTTTGATAGCCGAACGTGCATAAATAGAATTATCCCTTACGCTAACTCTATGAGCGACAAAAGCATCAGGCGTTTTGATACTTTCATGGTATGACTTTCCTAAAAATGCTAACATATAATATCTTCCATCTTCTTTCGTAAAGTCAAAATTATTGGTGTATTTAGCAGCATAGGGTGCATCATCAAAAATCAAGTGAATGTGTTGCCCTTTTCCAGAATTGGCACACATTAAATCATTGGCATCTGTAGTTTGTGCGCCTAGTTGATAATTATTTACATTGAAACTAAATTGTCCATTAGAAAAGTGGTTATATTCGATTTTAGCATCTGGAAATTCCACCCCTGAATTTACAGGTGTCAAAGTATATTTTTTGCCATCTGTTGCTTGTGGGGCAGTGGCAGTTGGAGTTGTTGGCTCAGCAGAATTAGCTGTTTTATTGCCAGTCTCAGCATTTTGACAACCCACACAAAATAAGATGACGCAGCATAAAAAATTAGTTAATATTCGCATATTTTATTGTTTTGATAATTAATTTTATTCGTTGCAAAATTACAGAAAACAGTTGTAAGAAAAGGATAATACGAAAAAGATTCTGTTCCTAGTACTTAATTAACTTAAGTTGCGAAGAATCGAAAAAACTGGTAGCATTCCGATAATTATCGGAATCAGGCTTTCCTGTAAAAGGCCTTTAGGCCTGTTTTTCTATATTTTTCCGACCTGAAGGTCGGTGACGGGAAAGCCTAATGCCGATAGCAATCGGCATACTACCAGTTGTCCGCAACTTAGATTAATTATTCTGTTCAACGATTCCTCAATGTAATGCCCTATTTTTACAGTGTACTAAAATTTACTGTTCATCATTAAAAATGGGTCTTTGACTAATCCATTGACCACGGAACTTGTCAAAGAACGTTAAAAATTATAAATCTTTTGTCTATAGTCATAGGTTGTTCTGGTAGCACAGGGAGCTCTTTATTAAAAACTATCCTGAATCGGCATTCGCAAATATTTGCAGGGCCAGAGGCTGCTATGTTTGCCTTTCCACAAGTATATGACCATTGGGGAATTTGTAAAAATAAATTACTGCATGGACTCAAAAACGAAGATTGGCAATTACGAAAAGGAATGATTCTTTTACAGCCAGAATTTGGTTGGAAAAAACAAGAACTAGAACAATTAATCACATCATCACCTTCTTTTACGACTTTTGTCAATGATTTTTTTGCCAAGCCATTAAAACAGACCAATAAAAAAAGATGGATAGCAAAAACACCAGCCAATGCAGTAGGTTTGGCTCCGTTTTTAGCCCATTTTCCGAAGGGAAAAGTAATTCAAACCATTAGAAATCCCTACGACACGATAGCTTCTTTGATGGCAAGAGGTATCAATGCCTATGCCGCTACAGCTTATTATGTGTATAATACAGCTGCCGCTACTTCCAATAGAGGAAATGAGCGCTATCACGAAATAAGATATGAAGCCTTAACCGCCAATCCGATGGCTGTGATAAAGGAATTGCTAACTTTTTTGGATTTGCCCTTTGAGGCTCAAATATTGGTAGCGAGGTACGAAAAACGAACAGAACCTACTGTAATGAAAGGTTGGAAACATGAAGAAACCGCTGCTATAAACTCATCTAGCATTGGTCGTTTTCAAGAATTAGCACCCACCCAACAGGCTTTGGTCAAAGAAGCATTTGCTGCATTTAGGATTAGTGATAATTATTGTCAAAAAAGGCAAATTAAATATACAAATGGGGCAGCGTTATGTGAAGTTTTAGACTATGATTATTTACCTGCCGATACCAATAATTGTCAATTTTTATTAAAAAAATATAAATGGCGAGACCACCTTTCCAGACTAAAGCATGGGTTTTATGGACAATTTTTTGATTACCCCGGTCAACTAATGAATCATCTATGATTTCCTAAATTAGTAGGCTAGAATTGTCGCCTATTGTCATAATTGACAAAAAGAAGAATAAGATAAACCTAAATAAAATAAAAAATAACCTAAAATTTAAACCTTAAATCACTGACAATAAGTCAATTAATAACTTGATTATTACATTAGCTTTATTATCACATAGTATTTTTTTTAATAAATGACTTGCCTTTTATATAAAAAAAAAAGAATATTGTAGTCACGGAATTAAGAGCATTTCTAAATTTCCATGATTGAGCGAGGACGAGGAAATTTTATTTTGTACTAAGCAAAAATTTTTAACATCCTTATGGCTGGTCAAAATTTTTAATGACGTACAAAAGAAAATTTACCGTTCGCAGCCAATTGATGGAATTATAGACATGCTCTATTATCACACCTACTTTACTTAAAACATAAACAAAAGAATTTTTCTTTATTGTAAAAGTTTATGTTACCATCCTATCCACAAAAGATTCAATATCTATCCAAATAATGAAGTCCTAGCGATTTTCATTAACACCTATTTCAACTAAAAAAATACTGACTTTTTTAAAGGTCTATCAATACCATATTGTGGTTAACGTACTTGTCGTGTGTTAATCATTAAAACCATATACCATGAATTGAATAAATACTTTGTTTACAACAAGAGCTACAAGATTTTACTGAATACTATTACTGAAGACCTTTGGATTTATCACCTATCCCGTTGATAATTCCGAAGGAAGACTGAACTATCCAAAATCAAAAATTTGTGCATGAATTACTAAGTTCCTAAAAAAAATAAGAGGGCTTAGTATTTTTTTACCAAAACTCAATTTTTCCCATGAACAGAAATTTATACTTATCTGTGATAAGTATTTGTACCAGAGGTGCATATGCTTGTCAATTGAATTCGATTTTTTTGTGGACGCTGATTTTAAGTGTATTTATTATTCAGCCCACCTTTGCAGACAATGCTTCAAATATAAATGAGGATGCTGCATTATCTTCCAAGCTTCCAAATACACTCCCTTTCGCTCAAACTTTTGCGATGCCTAAAGATGGAAAGGCAATAACGCAAAATGTAACACATTGTACAGCGCAAAACAAATTTACAGCTGATGGTGGTGCTTTTTCATTATATGAAGATGCTAGTGCCAGACAAGATACTATTTCAATCTGCCCAGACAATAATCCTTGGCAGCGGGTGAAAGTAGAATTCATCAAAGCAGATATAGCTACCGATGACACGCTATATGCTTATGATGGTAATCTGAGCGCACTTCGAAATGGTACGGCCGATTTTATAGGAAAAGGCAATGGTGTAGGTGTCTCCAGATTATTTGGGGGTTGGGCTGTGGCAAATTGTTCTCCAGCCATAAATTCTTCTGGTTGTTTGACCTTTGTATTTAAAACCAATGGAGGCCTTTCTAAAGGTATCGGATGGGATGCTAAGGTCACCTGTAGCGATAGAGCCATTACTATCACTCCTCCCACATTTCCGCATTCCGCATTAACTTGTGGTGAAAGTTCAAAATTTATCACGATTGATGCAGCGACCGTATCCGCAGATTGTGGGACTATAGTCGATGACTCTACACATGTACGCGTCACCAATGCTTCTGGCATAGTATGTATAGACACCATCTTATCAAAAAATCAAGGGATGTTTATCCATAAAGAATTTGGATTAGGCAACTATTTGGTAACCTACACTTTGAAAAGTGAACCATCCAAATCCAGTTTTGCTTATTTTGCAGTTAATGCTCCTAATTTAGTTTGCAATGATGCCTTATATGTGCCTTTTGGGTCATCGTGTGCAGTTAGAGTCACACCAGATATGGTATTAGAAAATCCATGTGATACGATTCAAGGAGTCATGTATTATCAAATGAAAATCAAAGATGGGTTTGGTAATATATTGGCTGCTGGAACAGGCAAAGCCGGAGATTATCCATTGCTGACCAAAGACCAAATAAGTGGATGTAATAACCTGTTTAATGTCGAAATCAGTAGAGTTTATTATGATGGGGTCAACTTGCCATTTTGCAATAACGGTAGACAAGAAACAACTTGTACTACCAATATAACATTTGCAGACAATACGCCACCTATCTTTACTCAAGGAGTTTCGACAGATACGATATTTGCTTGTGAGCCTACTTTGTCAGAAGAAGGATTAATGTTGACTCGACCTAATGCAATAGACAATTGCGCAACTGTTAATGTCACGTTTCAAGGTGCTAACGTGCTGAGTCAAGCTGAAACTTGTTCAGAAACAACGTATCTCGTTACTTGGGCTGCAGCAGATAATTGTGGAAATGTAACCAATCTAAAAGACACAGTTAGAGTAATGCGACCTGGGATTGATAAGATTGTTAAAGTTCCAGATGCGATATTGAGTTGTGGAGAAGATAATAATTCAGTGGCTTCAGATTTAAGTAGAACAGGCGCACCGGGCTTAGTATTGGGGCTTCAGAGAGATGGCGTATTTGTTCCTACTGATACAGTAACATTAAGTGAAGACAAATACATTTGTAGTTATATCGTGTCTAAAAAAGACCAACAATTCAACTCTGAGTGTGGTGCAAAATATTTCCGTTACTGGACCTTATTGGATTGGTGTGGAGATATTGGCCCCGTGGCGATTGATACTCAAGCCATCTTTTTTAAAGATACAATTGCACCCACTATAAAATGTACAGAATATACGACTTTGGCTACCGCTGAGAGAATAAGCTTGCCTCATTTTGAGTGTACCAAAACCCTTTCTTTTTATACGCCATTGGCGTCTGATAATTGTGATGCTCGTCCTACGGTATCTATGTACACTGTAGAACAATATGAAAACGGTGGCTGGTGGAAACTAGGTACTACTTTAGCTCAAACCGGAGCACTCTCTTCAGGTACCTATAGAGTAGGATATCGTGCTTCTGATGAATGTGTGGAGCAAGTAAAAGAAGATAGCTGTTTTCGATATTTTGTATTGGAAGACATGACCAAACCATCGGCTGTTTGCCAAGACCAATTGACGATTTCTGTATCCAATGATTTTGCTAGAATTAGGGCAACAGACATAGATGCAGGCAGTTGGGATGCTTGTGGGGTAGAAAGTATTTTGGTCAGAAGGCAGGTTTGTGACCAAACAGATGTTTGGCAAGGAGGGGACCAATAATTATGTAAAAGATAGATTGAACAATAAATTAGACCCAACAGGCTGGTCAGATTTTGTGGACTTTTCTTGCTGTGATGTGCATCATTCAGTGACGATTGAATTATTGGTAATTGATAAAAATGGTAATTATAATTATTGTTGGATGGATGTAGTTACGGAAGATAAAATTGACCCAGTATGTGTGGATTTACCTAACCAATGGGATTATTGCGACAATTTCCATAATGGAGAACTTGGAGCAATAACAGACACTGATGGTGACAAAACTTTTGACAACACAGAATGGCTAACTTTGGAAGGAGACTTAGCGGATGTTTATAATACCAAATATGGAAAACCTTTAGATGCCTGTATAGATAATCTGACTTGTCAAGATTTAAGTCTAGAGCAGCAGTATCAATTAATCGATATGGAATGTGGTGTTTATCAAGCCAAAAGACGCTATCGAGTAAAAGATTGGACAGGGAATGTCTCCAATTGGTCAGAGCAACACATTAGCATAGAATACAGGGCCAATTGGGAAATTACTTTACCTGTTGACTGGGAAGGGACTTGTGGTGATGGTGTTCCTGCGGCAGAATTGTTAATAAAAAATGGTTCCTGCGATTTGATGTCATATGAGTCTTACGACCAACAATTTGATATTGTCAACGATGCTTGCTTCAAAGTTATCAGAACCTACCACCTTATCAATTGGTGTAAATACAAGGCAGGAGATACGCCACTTAATTTGAATCGAATTTCCAATGCCAAAGGAGAAGTTGTGAACCAACAAACAATTACAAGTGCCCAATATGGCAATGGTTCCTACTTTACTTATACTCAAATATTAAAGGTAAATGATACCGAAGCACCAATCGTACAAGTAGCTGACGTGGATGACTGTATCAGTAATTCAGCTGCGTGCAGTAGCTCTAAAACTTTCTCTGCTACTGCCACTGATTGCAACGATGCATCCAGTGAAAGCTTGGATTTTCACTGGCAGATATTTGAAAATGGGGTGGTGCGATACAATGGAAATAGTAGCACTTTTAATTGGGATGTTTCTCCAAATATCACCTATAAAGTTAAGTGGCAAGTATCTGACAAATGTGGTAACAGCACTTGGGTAGAAAAAAGCTATACTTTCAGAGATTGTTACAAACCTTCTCCTTACTGCTTAGATGGATTAGCATTGGCGCTAGGGGCGGAAAAAGAAGTAGCTATTTGGGCGACTGATTTCGACCTCAATAGTACAGATAATTGTACGGATAAGGATAAGTTGGAGTTTAGAATGTGGCATAGTTCTTTGCCAGTTGAGGCACCTACTACAACTGAAGGTGTATTGGCATTACCAACGAGCGTATCCTTGGATTGCGATTATATAGGGAATCAGCCAGTTAATGTTTACGTTATTGACGAAGCAGGTAATTTTGATTTTTGTGTAACCAATATGCAAATACAAGATAATATGGGGGTTTGTCCTTCATCTGGCGGAAACGTAGCAGGTAGAATTTATACAGAATTTGGAGCAGCAGTAGAAGAAGTCGAAGTGCGTGTCGAGAATATGGACAACACTGCCATGATGACTCAGTCGAATGGAAATTATGGTTTTGATGTTCAAGGAAGTGCTAATTATACTATTTTGCCAAAGAAGGATATCAATATTTTAAATGGTGTATCCACTTTTGATTTGGTAAAAATCACGAAGCATATCTTGAGAAAAGAAGTGTTTACTTCTCCTTACCAATATATTGCAGCGGATGTCAATGCCTCTGGTGACATTAGTACTTTTGATATTATTCAATTAAGAAAATTAATTTTGAATTTGACAACCGAATTTCCAGATGACAATACAAGTTGGCGTTTTGTAGACGCAAGCTATGAGTTTACTTCTTCTAATCCTGCAGGAGAATCTTTCCCTGAATCTATTCAAGTGAACAACTTGACAGGGGCAATGCCAGATTTAGATTTCATTGCAGTCAAAATAGGGGACATAAATGGTAGTGCGGTTCCTAATGGCTTAGTTACAGCGGATGATCGTAGCAAAACGGGGGATATGATGATAGAAATAGTGGACAGAGAGGTAGTTGCTGGTGAGACAATTGAAGTTGCTTTTGTTGCCAAAGATTTTAAAAATATTGAAGGCTATCAATTCACTTTACAGTATGAAGGTTTGGAGTTAGTTGATTTTTCAGAAGGAATTGCGACAAAAGCAAATATCGGTTTTGCTTTACAAGACCGAGGTTATTTGACAACAAGTTGGAATAATACGACTGCTCAACCAAATAATGATAAAGCAGATTTATTCCGTCTGGAATTTAGGGTAACTACTACAGGGTCTTTGCTTTCTATGATAGACATTAATTCTGAATTCACGTCCTCTGAGGCTTATCGAAATGATGGAGCACTATTGGATGTGGCACTTCAATCAAACCAAAGCACAGCCCTCCCGTTGACTTTTGGATTGGCACAAAATACGCCAAACCCTTTTGCTGAACATACCTTGATAGGTTTTGAGTTGCCGACTGCTGCCAATGTCGAATTAAACATTATCGATATGCAAGGGCAAGTAGTTCAAACAAAGCAAGCATCGTTTACTAAAGGACAGCAG
This sequence comes from Caprella mutica, assembly GCA_947561585.1. Taxonomy (NCBI): domain Eukaryota; kingdom Metazoa; phylum Arthropoda; class Malacostraca; order Amphipoda; family Caprellidae; genus Caprella; species Caprella mutica. The sequence goes on from CANNZV010004631.1 coordinate 62,846, forward strand.
CAAATGGAAATACAAGCAGCAAACCTGCCAAATGGCACCTATTATTATCAGTTAGTAACACCATTTGGTGTGGAAGCTAAGAAAATGATAGTTATAAAATAGTGAATAAATAAAACAGAATTTTGCAGGATTGTAAAACAAAAACGCCATTGGCTTCGGTCAATGGCGTTTTGTTGTTTGTATTAGTTTTATAAAATAATATTTCCTCAAAGGGTTTTCTTATAAAAATTACTACTCCTTAATTTGATGGATTTTGCCCTACGTAACCGCCAATTTTAATTAAGGCTTGTACGAGGTTTTCAAACAGGATAGGATTCAACGCTGATTATACGGATTAGACTGTTTCTATATTGGATTTGCTCTAGGTCGAGTACCCAAAAAATTACATTGTAGCGTATACAACCTACAAAAATCAGTTCTATCCGTTCAATCAGCGTTGAATCAAGTGTAATTAGAAAACTTCGACAGCCCATATTTTAATTGGCGATTACAAGTAATTTGGCTTAAAATCATTTTTATAAGAAAACCCTTTATTTCCTCACTCTTGCTCAATTAAAAAGCCCTTTATTGCCTCCCAACTCAAAGTCGCACACTGCAACCGTCCAGGAAAATCCTTCGCAGCTGCAAAAGCTTCAAATTCTTGCTTTTCAGATTTGCCACTCGAATCTGGAGTAACAACAGTTTCAAATAATTGACAGAGTGCCAATGCTTCTTCTAATGTTTTACCTGCTAAATTTTTAGCCAAGACAGAGGTAGAAGCTTTAGAAATAGCACAACCATATCCATGAAAATGAATGGTTTCGATAATCCCATCTTTGACATCAACATATAAATTAAAACGGTCTCCACAGAGTGGATTATAAGCGGCTAAATGATGGGCGGCCATTTCTCTTTTTTCATAATGAAAAGGCTGATTGTTATGTTTTAAAATAACTGTTTTATAAAGTTGTTTTAGTTGGTCATTCATGATATTGGAGTGGTTTAACTTTGCCTTATTAAAATGCTGCAAATTTCAAACAAACAGGCGTTTTCACTTCCTGAATGATACCTGTTTCTTCTAATAAGCCAGTAGTAGAATTGATTTTAAAAGTAACAACGGTATTAGAATTTTGGTTGGCTGCTAATAGGAATTGTCCATCAGGAGAAATTACAAAATCTCTTGGTACTTCTCCATGGGTATCTTGAACCCCTAATAAAGTCAGTAGCCCATTAGTTTGGTCAATTTTAAACATCGCTATATTATGCGTTTGATTTCCCTGAATACCACGATTGGCAGTATATAAAAATTGACCAGACGGATGAATGTGAATAGCAGAGGGGCCGATATTTCCTGTTTCGATAGGCTGTACTAAGGTAGTCGTCGTCTGAAAACGCTTAAAAGGAGTTGCGGCATCAGTATAGCTAAACGCTTCGACGGTTTGGTTCAATTCATTTAAAACATATACCCATTTTTTAGTAGGATGAAAGTCTAAGTGCCTAGCACCTGCTCCTTTGGTTAATGCCGTTTTTGTCAGTAGATTTAATGTGCCTTCAACTAATTGATAATGCAACACTTCATCCATGCCCAAATCTGCTACAAAAGTTGAGTTTTTATCAATTCCTGAGATAATCATATGCGCATGCGCCGCTTCTTGTCGGCCACCAGGAGGATTGTCCAAGTGATGCTTAACGGAACTACTAGCTTCGCCTAAACTACCATCAGCTTGAATTGGAAAAACTGCAATGGTTCCCATATAACTAGCAACTTGTACATATTTTCCAGTAGCATCAATACTTATATGACAAGGTGCATCCCCTGCTGCTGCAACTGTATTTAAGGCCTCTGAAAAATAGCCGCTGTTAGTTAATTTAAATGAACTGACGGTACCGATTGGCGGTTGGCCACTTCCGGCAACTTCGTTGACTGCATACAAATATTTTCCATTGGGGTGCACTGTCAAATAAGAAGGGTTGATGGTGTTTTTAATAGTATCAACAGGCGTTAATTGTCCAGTTTTAGTATCCAATTCTAAAATATAAATACCTGCTGCTTGACCATCCACATGGCCTTCTTTTTTGGTATAAGTACCGATGTATAAAAGAGACTTAGGCGTTGTTTCATTCATATCAAGACTAGTTGAGGTAGTATTTTTATTAGCGTCCGTACAGCTTACTATGCAAAAGGCAGCTATCAGAGAGAAAATTATTTTTTTTAATAAAGAAGGAGTCATGTTAAAATTTAAAGTAATTATGAGTTGGTAAATACGCATGGCATAAGATAGAAATAGAATCTGAAGGACAAAAGAAATGAACATATTTTTAAATCTTACCCAGTTGAAGTATAATTAAAAAGATAGGATAATTTGTCCATTTAAAAACAACCTTGGTCGAACATAACACATTCCTTTTTAATTTTAAGCGTTTTTTTACAAACAAGCACTTCTTTTTTGTGTTCTGTTAAAATATCAATATCAGATAGGTGTAAACCTAACATTAAGTTGTCTTAGGAACGGTGAAGAAATAGATTTACAAATTTAGGGTAGGTTATTTTGTTTCTAGTTTTCTCTTTAAAAACAGGAGTTATGTTGATACCTTGCCTGCCGGCAGGCAGGTAATGACTGTTTTTGAAGGGGAAAATAGAAGCAAAAGAAACAGCATAAATTGTAAGTTTATTTTTTTACCGTTCCTTAAAGCTAGACACATTGTCCGATTTATTAAATCACCTTAACTTTTTATGAAAAAAATATTAACCCTATTCCTATTTTTTACAGCCTTAAATATAGGTTTAGCCCAAGACAAAGTTACTATTAGCGGTTATATAAATGATGCAGCTAATGGAGAGAGCTTGATTGGTGCAACAATCTTTATTCAGGAAACCTCCAGTGGTACCGTCACCAATGTGTACGGCTTCTATTCAGTCACCCTAGAACCTGGTAATTACACGGTCGAATATCGTTTTTTAGGATACGAAACCATTACCAAACAACTTACCTTAGATGAGAATCAACGGATTGATTTAGAGCTAAGTGAAGGGGGAGTCGAATTAGTGGAAGTGGTCGTCACAGGAGAACCAGAAGACATCAATGTATCAGGAGTACAGATGAGTACACAAAAACTAGATATCAAAACCATCCAAAAATTACCTTCCTTTTTAGGAGAAGTAGATGTTATCAAAAGTATTCAAACTTTGCCAGGTGTATCCACTGTAGGAGAAGGCGCCAGTGGATTCAATGTAAGAGGTGGAAGTGTTGGACAAAGTTTGGTGCTGTTGGACGAAGCACCTGTTTATAATTCTTCGCATTTGCTAGGTTTTTTCTCTGTTTTCAATCCTGATGCGGTAAAGGATGTTAAATTGATAAAGGGGGGGATTCCATCTAGATATGGTGGTCGGATTGCTTCTATTTTAGATGTGCGGATGAAAGAAGGAAACAGTAAGAAATTTGCAGCCCAAGGCGGTATCGGAACTGTGTTCAGTCGATTGGCATTAGAAGGCCCAATTGTAAAAGACAAAGCCTCCTTTATTATTGCAGGTCGTCGGTCTTATGCGGATGTATTTGCAAAAGCCTTTACAGATGTGTTGGATGATGGGGCGGCTTTGAATTTTTGGGATTTGACAATGAAAGCTAATTATAATATCAATACTAAAAATAGAGTTTTTATATCTGGATATTTAGGGAGAGATAATTTTATGTTTGACGAGCGGCAGGGTTTTAGTTGGGGGAGTCAGACGGCCACTGCTCGATGGAATCATTTGTTTAATGACCGCTTGTTTTCCAACTTTACATTTTTTTATAGTAATTACGATTATGAATTGGCATTTGGAGAAGATGATTTAGATAAATTCAACTGGAATTCGACTATACAAAACTTAGATTTCAAACCAGAATTGACTTACTTTATAAACCCAGAAAATAAATTAACTTTTGGTGGAGAAATTCTTGGCTACACTTTTGAGCCAGCGAATGCAGTAGGAGTCAGTAATGGTGAAACAAGAGATATTAGTATTGATGAAAAGAAAGCTTTAGAAATATCCGTTTTTGTCGGAAACGACCAAAAAATAGGGGATAAAATTGACTTGCAGTATGGTTTAAGATATTCCAATTTTTCATACCAAGGACCAGGGAAATACTATGAATTTGCTGACGCAATTGTACCTGGCACCAGAAGATTTGTTACACAAGAGTTTACTGCTGAAAAAGGAGAATCAATTGCCAACTATGGCACTTTAGAGCCTCGTTTTTCTATCAAATATCAATTGAATTCACAGAGTTCCTTAAAGGCAAGTTATAATCGAACGGCACAATATATTCACCTGATTTCGAATACTACTGCTTCTAATCCGTTGGATGTGTGGACGCCAAGTACCAATAATATCAAGCCAGAAGTGGGAGACCAATTAGGGGTCGGTTATTTCAAGAATTTTGGCGAAGACAATGACTTTGAAACCTCTGCTGAAGTTTATTATCGAAAGACAAAAGGACAAATTGATTATGTGGACGGTGCAGATATCTTAATCAATGAATATTTAGAAGGAGATTTGTTAGAAGGTATCGGAAGGGCCTATGGTTTAGAACTTTATGTGAAAAAGAATACGGGAAAATTCAATGGATATTTGAGTTATACTTTAGCGAGGACAGAGTTACAAGTTGATGGTATTAATAATAGTGAATGGTATCCCACAAGATTTGACCAGACCCATAATTTTAAGTTGTCCTTGTTTTATGAACCAGAGAATCGTTGGACTTTCTCTGCCAATTTTACTTATGTTTCGGGTACACCGACTACCTTCCCAACTTCTCGTTATCAGATACAAGGATACACCATACCACTAAATTATGGAGATGGCAGAAATAATGTCCGCATCCCTGATTTTCATAGATTGGATGTAGCAGCGACACTGAAAAACAAAAAAATAAAACGAAATGGCAAGCCTAAAAAGAATGAAGGCTATTGGGTGTTTTCTGTATATAATCTCTATGGACGTAGAAATCCATTTTCTATATATTTTGCACAAGCCGATGAGCGGTTTGCTCCAGGTGACCCAGTGACGACTACCGCTAAGCGGGTCTCGATTATAGGTAGTGCTTTTCCGTCAGTGTCTTATAATTTTAAGTTTTGATTCCAGTAGTGCCAAGCGCTGAATGGTACAAATTAGGCAGCGCTCGACCATACGAACTATAATAAAAACGATTAATAAAATAGTAAAAATATGTTTTTGAATAAATATAAATGTGCTTCCCTTTTAGGCTTATTACTGCTTGTTCAATTAACTTTTTCTTCTTGTGAAGATGAAATTACCCCAACCTTAGAAGAAGCACCAGCGATTATTGTCATAGATGCATGGGTTAATAATAAACCAGAACCACAAGTCATTAAAGTATTGAAAACACAAGAATACTTTGATAATAGTATTCCACCAGGTGTAAGTGGAGCGGTTGTTCAAGTGATAGATGAAAACTTAAAAATCTATGATTTTGTAGAAACTAGCCCAGGAGAATATACTTGGACACCCGAAAGCGGAGAGACCTTTGGAGATATCGGTTTACAATATGGCCTAAATGTGGAAATTGACGGCGTGATGTATAATTCTATTTCTACACTAAATCCTGTACCACCTGTCGATAGTATTTCTTTTACTTTAGAGCCAGAAGATGGTCCTTTTCCAGCAGGGTATTTTGCGGAGTTTTGGTCAAGAGATATATTAGGAGAAGGAGATACCTATTGGATAAAGAGTTATAAAAATGGAGTGTATCAGGGGAAGCCTGATGAGATAAATATTGCTTTCGATGCAGGATTTTCTAATGGTGGTAGTATTGATAATTTAATATTTATCCCACCAATTCGATTTGGAGTAAATTCTTTTGAAGAGGATGAAAATGGAGATTTTCAACCCCCTTTTTTACCAGGAGATTCTATTTATGTAGAGTTACATTCCATTACCAATGAAGCCTTTTTCTTTTTAACCGAAGTCAATGTGCAAACAAATAGACCGGGTGGTTTTGCTGAATTATTTGCATCCCCATTGAGCAATGTAGTGACAAACATAATTTCATCTGATGATAAGGTTGAGGTTGTTGGCTTTTTTAATACCTCAGCAGTATCAGGAAAAGGGAAAAAACTAAGGGAATAAGCAATAATTGATTGAAAAATGTTACTTTTGAAAGGTCCGCACTAGTCAAAGAACGGACTCTTTTTGTGGTAGCACCACTACATTTTAAATTTAAAATATCTCGCAATGAGAAAATTTTTGTTCCTGTTCACAATCTTATTTATTTTTCAAAATTGTAAAAAAAATCCAGATATTGGTGCAGAAAGAGGGGTCTATCAAGTGGACCCTGCATTTGAACCATATGTACAAGAATTCATTGCAGAAGGAGCTAAGAGAGGAAAAACGATAGATTTCACAGATAGTGGTCTAATCGTAGAATTTTCGGACGGAGTAGTAGGAGGCGCCAGTGGATTTTGTTATGTGGGCGAGCATCATGTTGTGATTGACAAGTCAGAATGGACTGCTTTAAGCGAAAATGTTCGGGGCTTTTTATTATTTCATGAATTAGGACATTGTGAATTAGACCGTGGACATACCAATCTAAAATTTAGTAATAATGTATGGAAAAGTATCATGAGAGGTGGCGACTTAGAGGGGCTTGAAGTATGGATACCCATTCCATTTTTTGGTTTTCGAAAAGAGTATTTAATTGATGAATTGTTTAATGAAAGTACACCTGCCCCTACCTGGGCGAATCAAAGTTTTGATTATAACGAAGTCCCTGAAGCCAGTAAAGAAAGTATCAAAGTAGAAGAAAATATCAGTCGACTCAACCAGCGACTAAATGACATTACAGGAGCGTATGAATTTGAAATTGATTTCTCTATTATTAGTGACCGCCCCAATCGTACTAAATTAATTTGGGGGAATACAAACAATCATTATTATATAGAATTTTTTCCTGAAACAGGATTTAATGTGTCAGGCTACTTTATCGGAGTACATCAAGATAGTCGAGACAATGGGCTCTTTTATAGTAAAAATACCATCAATATCAATGGCGAACCTGTCAATAAGATAACTGTTCGAAGAGAAGGAGGCTTTGAAAAAGTCTTTTTAAACGAAGTATTTATTTTCCACATCGATGAGCAAGACCTGCCCATTCAAACTATTAGAATGGAGTCTATAAAATCTGATGGTACAATTGATGCTGCGTTTGAAATTAAGCGATTTGAAGCTAAAAAATTGAACTAGTCCACCTTATTTTTTGCTCGTTACAAAAATAATTAGCTGGATAACTATCGCTGATAAAAACAATACAAAATGAAAAACGTCTTCACTGTTCTGCTCTTCTTATGTTTCATTACTGCCTGTAGCATTCAATACCCCACCATGCAACAATCTGATGCATCGACCCAAGGCATGGTCTCGACAGGTCAACCATTGGCGACATTAGCCGGTCAACAAATGTTAGACAGAGGGGGCAATGCAGTAGATGCAGCCGTCGCTAGTGCATTTGCACTTGCCGTAGTCGAACCAAGTATGAGTGGACTAGGTGGAAGGTTACAAGCGATTGTACGATTGCCCAATGGAGCAATTCACGGAGTTGATGCGACTACTGAGGCGCCAATAAATTACGATACAGCGACGACGCCTATCGTTCGATTTGGGTATGAAGTGATAGGCATTCCTGGTGTAGTTGCCGGCTTATGCAAGTTATTAGAGGACCATGGTACTTTGCCTTTAGAAACTATAATGCAGCCTGCAATAAAGTATGCAAAAAAAGGATTTCCTATTTTAAAAGGAGAAGCATTGAGACATAAGATGGCCGCTAAGCAAATAAGTGAATTTGCGGGCACTCGGCAGTATTTTATGAAAGAGGGTAGGACGTATCAAGCAGGCGAGAAATGGGTGCAAAAGGACTTGGCCAATACACTAGAATTAATAGCCAAAGGTGGTCGAGATGCTTTTTATAAAGGGGAGATAGCTGAAAAAATAGTGGCTGATTTCCAAAAAAATAAAGGCATTTTGACATTGGAAGATTTAGCAAATTATGAAGCCAAAAGTAGTCGGATTTTATCAGGCAATTATCGAGGGCATGATTTACATGGACTTTGGATACCTTCTTTCGGAGCGTTGACCATACAAATTCTACATATTTTAGAAAATTTGCCCATGTCAGAATTAAAAGACGCTGATTGGGCAAGTGCAGTCAGCCAAGCTATCCGAATAGCCTATGAAGACCGAGATAAACAAGCAATTCCAAACACAGATTCGATTGCGAATGCCCTGACATCAAAAGCTTATGCCAAGCAACAAGCCATGAAAATCAACATAAAAGGTGGCAACATAGGCTACACTCCAAGGGAAACAAATGACCCTGAAGGCTGGACAACCGCAATGGGACATACTACTCATTTATCTACTGCTGATAAAAACGGTATGATGGTCGCTTTGACACAATCTTTGGGCCCCAATATGGGGTCAAAAGTGGCTAGCCCTGAACTCGGCTTTTTGTATGCAGTAACCCTCGGACGATATTTAGGCGTTTATTTGCCAGGCCAACGTGCTGCTTCATTTATTTCTCCTTTTTTGATTACCAAAAATGGTAAACCTTTTATGGCATTAGGTGCGGCAGGAGGTAGCCGGATAGTCTCGGCTGTTACTGCGGTCAGTACGAGAGTCATCGACCATCAATTGCCATTAGACAAAGCCTTGATGGCGCCAAGAGTTTATCCAAATAAAGAAAAAATTCAGTTGGAAACCCACCAAGGCACAGGTTGGAAAACTTCCGATACTGAAGCCTTACAAAAAGAAGGGTTTGAGGTAGAAATTATTGATAAAAAAGCACGTTTTGGAAGAGTCCATGCAGTATTATTTGATGAAAAGACTGGGCGTTGGATTGGTGGTGCAGACCCAGATTGGGAAGGTGTAGTGGCAGGAGGTAAGTAACAATGCAGGAGTAAATTTAACCATATTCCTTTTTTGAGGTGCTAAATCAAATTTTCCTGTACATATTCCTCAAAAATTTCTAGTGCCTTAGGAACGCCATATCTAGCGAAGCCTATTCTAAAATAGCCTGGATAATCATAGACACCTCCGGGTAGCAGAAGTACACTTTTTTCTTTTCTGACCTTATCAGCAAAGACCATATCATCCATATCAAAATTCATTTTCACAAATGCTATTGGACCTGCATTGGGACGGTACCAGGAAAATAAATGTGCATATTGTTCAAAGAATTTATCATACAGCGGAAGATTATCTTCAACAATCTGGAGGTTTCTAGCCAATAATTTTTCTCTGTTTCGAAGACCTACACCTGCTAAAAATTCACTAGGAGCGGAGTTGCAAATGGTGGTGTATTCTTTAAGAATAGCTATTTTTTCAAGAATTGTATTATTTTTGGTAGCTAACCAACCAATTCTAAGTCCAGGCAAGCCATAGGCTTTGGACATGACACCTAATGAGACCCCATTTTCATAAATATCTCCAAATCCAGGAATAGTGTATTGTGGTTGATGTTCCAATTCTCGGTAGACCTCATCACTAAAAATGATAATATTATGCTTTCGGGCGAGGTCAATAACCGCCAATTGTTCTGCTTTTGAAAAATGAAAACCAGTTGGATTGTGTGGAGTGTTCAGGTAAAGTACCTTCGTTTTATTGCTTATTAATTTTTCTAAATCATTTATAGTAAAGGTAGGTTGATTGTTTTTATATCGGACGGTCCAATTTAACACCTTACAACCCAAACTTTCAGGAATAGACTGAACGGATTGATAACAAGGGAATTGGATGATGACTTCATCTCCTGCTTTTAGAATGGCTTGGGAGAATAGGAAAATAGGTTCTTGAGCGCCAGTGAAAACCATTAATTCTTCGGGTAAGATATTCTCATAAGTAGTAGCAATATCTCTTCTCAATTCTGGATGCCCTTGCGTCTCTGTATATCCTAACCAATGTTGATTAAATTTTTCTTGCGCGCCTTCCTCCATTGCTAATAAATCACCAATAGTCATGGCTTCACAATCAGAATTACACAAAGAATATTTAGCAGTGAATTCGTATTTAGAATAGTATCTTTCTAGTTTGAATGGTTTAATCGTCATATTCTTTTTAGTTCTCTTTCATCGTTCCTAATCTATTTCTATTAAGTAACGGTCAAATAATAACTTCCGCATTTAGCTTATGTTATTTTGCCCTAATACAGCGTTAAAAAGCCTCGCCATCCCGATAGCTATCGGGAAGCTATGTCTGCGTTTTTTGCCTCGTCTTAGAACAAAACCCGCTCGACTGCGCAGCGGGCGAGTAACTATTTCTAAATGACGGACTTATTTTTCGGCCGTTACTAAGAAAACTAAAGTTAGCTAAAAATTTGATAAACTAAAAAAGCACTAAGGTAAGCCAAGCCTGTCATAAATAAAAACTGAATGATTGGCCATTTCCAGCCTCCCGTTTCACGCTTGACAACTGCTAAAGTACTCATACACATCATCGCAAAAATATAGAAAACGAGCAAAGACAAGGAAGTGGCAAAATTATAAGTAGGTTTGCCTGTTAACGGATTGACTTCTTTTGCCATTCTATCTCTAATGGTACCTTCATCATCTGAGCTTCCGATACTATAAATAGTAGCCATGGTGCCAATGAAAACTTCTCTGGCAGCAAAGGAAGTAATCAGTGCAATACCAATCTTCCAATCATAGCCAAGTGGTCGAATAGCGGGTTCAATGAACTTGCCAAGATGGCCTGCGTAAGAAGCTTCTATTTGTTTGCCAGCCACCAAATCATCGGTAGCGTCTGCGTCTAAATTGTTTTGAGCAGCGAGTGTTATTGCTTCTTTTTCAGCAAGCTCCATTTTGTTGCTTGGGCCGTAGGAAGCTAAGAGCCATAGAACAATAGAAATAGCAAAAATTACTTTTCCTGCCTCAACAGTAAATGCTTTGACTTTTTCATATACCGTCAAGAGGATATTTTTGAAAACAGGCATCCGATATTCTGGTAGCTCCAACATTAAAAAACTACGTTCTTCTGTCTTTAATATTTTTTTGAACACCCATGCCGCTCCCAAGGCAGCGATAATACTGACAAAATATAGACCCATGAAAGCCAAACCTTGTTGATTAAGAAAACCCCAAATAGTAGCCGATGGCACCACAAAACCTATTAAAACCGTATAGACAGGAATCCTAGCTGAGCAGGAAATAAAAGGCGCTACTAGTATCGTTATCAATCTTTCTTTCCAATTGCTAATTGTACGAGTAGACATGACCGCAGGGATTGCGCAAGCACCACTAGACACCAAGGCGACTATACTCCTTCCATTCATTCCAAAGCGTTGCATGACATTGTCAAAGATGAAAACAGCCCGTGCCATGTAGCCGACTTCTTCTAAGATGCTGATTAGTAAAAATAGAATAGCTATTTGTGGTATAAAAATTAAAACCCCTCCTAAACCTGCAATAATTCCATCTGTCAACAAACTTCTATACCAAGTATCAGGCATTAAAGTAGTAATGGTTTCGGTCAAACTTGCAAAACCAGCTTCTATCATATCCATAGGAAACGAAGACCATGCATAGATTGCTTGGAAAATGATAAGCATAAATGCAAAAAAGATAAGTGGGCCCCATATTCGATGAGTTACGATATCGTCTACCTTATCAGTAAGTGAAATTTTAGATGTACCATCCCTTTGAATTGCCTTTTTCAGTATTGGCGTAAAGCGGTCAAAACGCTGCATGACTTCTCGCACCTGATTGGACAAGCCATTGAAATTCTTGTTTTTCACCAACTGATTGATTGCAGTTCTTGTTGTGGAGGGCAAAAAGGTCAGTTTGGTAGCATTTTGTGCCCAGAGCAAGGCTTGGAAAGGGGTGTTTAGCTGATAGGTTTCTTGTATTTGTTGACTTATTTCCTTTTCAGAACTAGAAAATTGATAGAAAGTAGGAGTAGCTTTAAAAGGCTGCGTGACTAACTGGTTGATAGCCGCATTTAGCGCATCGAAATTATCTCCTAATCGTCCACTGATAGCGACAGTAGGTATATTAAAAGAGTTGGCTATAGCTTTAGCATCATAGGTTATATTTTGAGCTGCTGCGACGTCTGACATGTTCAAAGCCAAAACCATTGGAATGCCTAAATCTTTGACTTGAGAAAATAATAAAAAATGCTTTTCTAATTGCGTAACATCCGCAATGTAGATAATGGCATCAGGATAATATTCATCTTTGGGGTTCGCCAATATATTTAAAACAACTCGCTCGTCTTGAGAAGTAGGGTAGAGATTATAAGTTCCTGGGAGGTCAATTAAAGTAGCTGCCTGACCATTAGCCAATAATAGTTTACCTAATTTTTTGTCAACAGTGACACCAGGAAAATTGCCTACCTTTTGGCGAAGTCCTGTTAGTTGATTAAAAACAGTAGATTTTCCACAATTTGGGTTCCCCAAAAGGGCAATAGTCAATGTTTTGGTAGAAGGAGTTTCTATTGATGGCATTTATAGGGAATTCTAAAGAAAAGAAGTTTGCTTGTTACTTATTAACTCAACAGGATATATGCTGCTTCTTTATTTCTAATAGCAAATTGTTGATTGTCTGTTTTGATATAGATTGCACCTCCAAAAGGAGCTTTTCGAACTAGTTTTATAGTGCTACCGGGAAGGATGCCCATAGACATCATTTTGCAAGCAGTCTCTTCATCTGAAAAAGCTTGTATCGTTGCACTTTTGTCAGGTTCCAAAGCATTTAAGGCAATCATAAAGTTGCAGTTTTTTATTTTGATTAATTCTAAATAAGAAGACAAAAGTAAGATAAAATTTTGTCCAAGGTAAGAAAATTAGTTTTTTTTTAGCAAAGAGTTTAAAAAATAAAACGCTTGTGCTTGGAACAATTATTGCACTTTTTATGCTCTATTCTAGTGGTCAGTCAAGATGAAGATGCTACCACCAGCTAACTCTTTTGAACTACAAGGGGCACAAAAGTCTATATAGCATTTTCTTTTGTGAAATCCTTTTGTGTTCTTTTGAGACTTTGTGTTTCAAAAAAAAACTATTGATTCTTGTGATTCAAGAAGGCGCTAATTGTTGCATGTTTAATTTTATAGAAAAATCCGACTAAGTAGTCAGTCCAGTTAATACTGTCGGTATCTTTTGATAAAATATTGCCGATAACTTCGTTAAAATTTATTTCCGTAGCGACGGCTATGCAAAGAAATTTTGCCTCGTTCTCGACAAATTTTATGTCAAAACCTACCCGACATTACCAACTTGACTGACTACTTAGGAAGCACGTAAATTTATTTTTGACCTACTATTATAAGAGGGTAGGGAATGCATCTTTTTTTGACTAATGCCAATAAGGATTATCGTATAGTGTGGGCAATTAGAACCTTAAAAAAAGATATTCAGGTATCTTTTCGAGGATTAACCCATAAAAAAGAAAGATTAGTAGAAAAATATACCCTTTATAGAATGGAATTTTATAAAATTACAGAACTAAGTAGTCAGTCTAGTTAATACTGTCGGTATCTTTTGATAAAATATTGCCGATAACTTCGTTAAAATTTATTTCCGTAGCGACGGCTATGCATAGAAATTTTGCCTCGTTCTCGACAAATTTTATGTCAAAACCTACCCGACATTACCAACTTGACTGACTACTTAGCTAGTTTAAACATAGATTTGACCAACAAGCAGTTATTCTTTTTGGCCCACTCATAATTATTTTAAATGCCACCAATTGTATTTATAATATTATCCTTTATAGCAGTATTTTCTGTTGCTGCTGTAGCGATATATCTACTTTACCAATTGCTCACTAATTTCCAGCCAGGGAAGAGTCGCGTTTTAGCAGATTTTAGAAAAATGCGAAATGAGATTAAAGAATGGAGCGACCAGTTAGTCCCTTGGAATAGAGAAGAAATGAGCCTGTTATCTCTGCGCCAAGTCAATCAAAAGATTAAGCGTGGTATGACTAAGACTGCCAAAGGAATTTTTACTTCTATCTACCATGAACCGTTGGTAGTCTATAGCTATAGACGATACATTTCGAATAAAGAAAACGCTATTTTATACGCTCGAACTTCTAAAAATGAATTTGCTTATCGTATTAATAAAAAAGGAATTGATGTTAATATCGATGGACAATATGCAGGAGTTTTGAAAGAAAATGGAGGATTGTATGGAGGTCGTAGAAATAGATTATTAGCACGCATCAATCGAGATGATGAATTAAAATTACATCCAATTATAGTAGGTGAGAAGGAAGTAGCAAGTGTACAGAATGCGAATAAAACGGACAAACACAACCCAAGAGCCTTCCAATTTTTGCAACCAATGGAGAGCAAGGAAGAAAAAATGTTTATGGCTTTGGCAATTTTAGAAATGGTGCAAGAGTCTTTGAAAGAAGAATTTTAATTAGCAGAATTTTCTGTAGAAGGTTCTAATAAATCCCATTGATTGCCATATAAATCCAGAAAAACGGATACTGTACCATAGGCTTCTTCTTTGGGAGGTCGAATAAATTCTACTCCTTTTTTTTGCATGGCATTGTAATCTCGCCAAAAATCATCCGTAAATAAAAATAAAAACACTCTACCACCAGCTTGATTGCCAATCGCTTTTTCTTGTGCTGCATTGGCTGCTCTGGCTAACAATAGATTGCAGCCCTTTGGTCCACGAGGAGCAACGACGACCCAACGCTTATCTTCTTCAGGTAAATAAGTATCTTCAATAAGTTTGAAATTCAATTTTTTAGTATAGAATTCAATCGCTTCGTCATACTCTCTGACAATTAGAGCTACAGAAGCTATATGTTGCTGCATTTTTTATGGATTGTATATTGGATATTGCTTGAATGAAGTATAGAACTTCTGTAGGACCAAAAAATCCTCACTAAAAACTCGCCTGACTGAGTCGGCTGGTTTGAACATTTATTTCTACCTCATTCCTATCTCACTTCATACATTGTTTTTTTTTTACGTAAAGGATTTAAAAATAGTTATGTGATAAGCAGCAGAATCAAGAAACCTTTTATTCGACTTAACACACTATTCGACTCTAATCTAAAACATAAATTTTTTTTATTCGTATTTAAATAAAATTATCAGTATAAAATACTGATAAATAATTATTTACAAAACAGGATAGTAAGTTCTCAATATGGTTTTAGAAGTACCGACGAACCTGCCCGCTACTCATTCAGGCGGGTTCGTCGGTACATTGAGAACTTACACAGGATATAGACAGTGCGAGGTTAGCTTTCTTAAATACTATGCTGTATATGTGGTAAGGTATTAAACCATCCCTAAAAGACATCTGAACGAATGTTTTATTTTAAGGCTATTTCTGGAAAAGAAACAAATTACTTTTTTTTATTTTTTTTACTGTTTTTCTTTGGGGGTAAAGACCTCAAAGCAGAGGGTTCTATTGATTTAGCTAAATATCCAGGTTACCGATTGTTTTATGATGCAAGTGTAAACCAGCAGCTAAAGGTGTATGCCGAAGAGGGAGATTTTTTACATTTTGGAGCGAGTCACTTAGGGGTTGAAGGTGGATTTATGGAAATCTATCGACCAGATGGTAGTTTGCATAGCACCTTTGATGGAAGTAATAATCAAGGAATTATTTATAATGAAGTACAAGAAGCAAATGGTCC